>VDFB02180764.1:0-12907 GCA_007258455.2 Sequoia sempervirens | reverse complement strand
ATCCCATCATATAGTCAATCTTGCATTTAGTCATATCAATAGCCATCCAAGGAGCACACAAGTACTCAAAATCAAGGGCCAACCAAGGAATTTCAGCTGCAAAGAGAAGGTAAATCATTTGCAATCTTCTTTCATCTTATCTCTTTGTGTTAACAATTCCTTAGGCTAATCTTTGAGGTGTTCTTTGTGTTTTTACATTGTATTTTAGTTGTTTTGCATCATTAGACTAGGTAAAACTCAAGGATACACATTTCTGGCACACCCGGTGGGACCCACAAATGGGTTCTTTTACTTTACATTTGTTGTTGTTGAGATTGTTTGTAGGTACAAGTTGTAGAGGGGTGACTACACCCTCTGATTCACTACAGAGGGGCAGCTATGCCCTATGGTTCATTGCAGAAAGGCAATTATGCCCCCTGGTTCATTGTAGTTGGGTGACTACGCCCCTGATTGAACTTTGTTTTCTAACATTTACTGCAGTTGGGTGACTATGCCCTAGGCTAAATCTATTTCTGAATTTTTTTCTACAATTGGATGACCACACCCCTGATTTTTAAATCTGTTTCTGACATTTTTCTGTAGTTGGGCGGCTACGCCCCTGATTTAAAAATCTATTTTCTGACATTTTTCTGTAGTTGGGTGGCTACGCCCTTGGTTAAAAATTTGATTTTTGACATTTTTCTGCAGTTGGGTGACCACACCCCTGATTTTAAAATCTGTTTTTGACATTTTTTTGTAGTTGGCCGGCTACGCCCCTGGTTCAAAATATGATTTCTGACATTTTTCTGCAGAAGGGCGACTACGCCCTTGATTTAAAAATCTATTTTCTGACATTTTTCTATAGTTGGGCGACTATGCCCCTGATTTAAAAATTTATTTTCTGACATTTTTTTGCAGTTGGGCAGCTACGCCCTTGGTTAAAAATCTGAAATCTGACATTTCTCTGCAGTTGGGTGACCACACCCCTAATTTTAAAATCTGTTTCTGACATTTTTCTATAGTTGGGCGGGTACACCCCTGGTTAAAAATCTGATTTCTAACCATTTTTTGTAGAAGGGCGACTGCACCCCAGTTTGAAGTTTACTTGCTAGCATTTCATTGTAGAAGTTCAATTGCGCCCTTCTGCTACCGCAGAAGTTCAACTACGCCCTTCTGTTTGCTGTAGAAGTTCAACTACGCCCTCCTACTACTGTAGAAGTTCAACTATGCCCTTCTTTTTGCTGCAGAAGTTCAACTACACCCTTATGTTTGCTGCAGAAGTTCAATTGCACCCTCTTGCTACTGCAAAAGTTCAACTACGCCCTTTTGTTTGTTGTAGAAGTTCAACTACGCCCTTCTATTTGCTACAAAAGTTCAACTATGCCCTTCTATTTGTTGCAGAAGTTCAATTACGCCCTTCTATTTGCTACAAAAGTTCAACTATGCCCTTCTATTTGTTGCAGAAGTTCAACCGCGCCCTCCTATTTGCTGTAGAAGTTCAATTGCACCCTCCTGTTTATCAGTAGTGGGGTGGATATGCCCCAAAACAACATAGTTTGAAAGGTAAAACAACCATTTTAGCTTCATTTTTGCTCCTATTTTTTTGTTGTTTTTAGATCCTAACCCCCTAACATTATTTTTTGCAAGGATATTTGTGTTTTTGCTAACATTTTGGAGCATATTCTTGTGTAATTGACGAAGAATGAAGGATAAAACAACTAACATTTGCTTGCAAGGATATCCGTTTGCTCATATTTTAAAAGCTATCCTTGCTGTTTTCGTTAATCTAAGAACATAGTTTAATTAGGGGAAGTAATATTCATTGCTTGCTGTGTTTGGTTTGTGTCACCCAAGGGGGCATTGGTTTGTTTTGAATTTACCCCTACACTTCGTGTGAGCCTGGGGAGTAGTTGGAAACGATTAGTGCCTTCTTTTTAGTGGGACCTGCTTGGGGATTTCATCACCCCAAGGGATGATTCCAACCACGCGTACTGGCAGGGTATATAAAGGGGGGAGAGTGAAAGCTATACCTCAATCCAGTCACATCATAATTGGCAGAGTGTTGAAGCTAGGGTGATACCTAGATAGATGTGAAGAGTTGGTCCAAGCCCTTCAATATCTCGCTGGGGTTCTCGACTCATGCTTGTGATGAGCTGGTGTTCACGGTTGTGCCTCACGTACCAAGAGTATATCAAGGACTCCCTAGAAGCCTTATGCATCCTAGATTAAGACCTTTGTTGATCATACCTTTAACACTAATCATAGGATTGTGCTTGTTTAAAGTGTCTTCTTGTGAGAAACTTGTGAACTTTTTGACAAATTGGCCTTATTATCATCATTTTGAGTCCTTTCCATAGTCATTTCCATCTAAACCAAGCCTTGTTTACTGCAGACAGGTGGTCATGCCCTCCTAATTACCACATAAAGGTGGTCATGCCCTTTTTTTTACCGCAGAAAGGCGGTCACACCCTCCTGTTTACCGCAGAAAGGCGGTCATGCCCTTGCAGTTTACTGCAGAAGGGCGAATTTTCCCCTGAACACTCAATTTTTCCCCATTTGGCCATTCCAAACCTCCATTTGACCATTCTGAACCTTCGTTTAGCCATTCTAAACCTTCATTTAGCCATTCCGAACCTTCGTTTAGTCATTTCAAACTTGCATTTAATCATTCCAAACCTCCGTTTAGCCATTCCAAACCTCCGATGGACCATTCCAAACTTCTATTTAATCATTCGAAACCTCCATTTAGCCATTCCAAACCTCTGTTTAGCTATCCCAAACCCCCGTTTAATCATTCCATGCCTCCATACATTTATTTTCCCAATCCGCTCCCTCATTTTGAATTCTTGATAACTCATTTGGGAAGCCCACATCATCACCTAGTGAACTTGTTTCACCCAAAATCTTTCCATTTGTATCGCCCAACCCGTATCATATAAACACCACTCATCATCAAATCACTTAAACCTTGTGATAAAAAATGTTATCTAAATTGACCTTAGTGCTTGGGTTTGATCGTTATCCTTCATATCAATCATCAACTTTGGCCCAAATCAATTCACTTCCATCTTGAGGTGAATTTGGTGTAGTAAGTTATCATCCTCGGCCCAAATCAATCCATTTCTATCTTGAGGTAGATTTGGTGCTGTGATCATCCACTTGTCCATCAATCCGGTCAATCAATGCCTTTAGTCACCGAGGGTGATTTCCTAACTAGGTTTAGAATCCCACACATCTCCCATCATTTAATCTCAGTCCAATCAAAACCCATCCGATCATATCAATCCAATCACACCGATCCAATCAAATTTATCCAATCATCATCACACCTATCCAATCAAATTTATCCAATCATCTAATCAATCTAATCACACCAATCCTATTAAATTCATCCAATCATCTAACTGATCCAATCACAACTATCCAATCAACATTGTCCAATCATCTAATCAATCCAATCACATCAATCCAATCAAACCCATCCAATCATCTAATCAATCCAACCACATCAATCCAATAAAACCCATCCAATCATCTAATCAATCCAACCACATCAATCCAATAAAACCCATCCAATCATCTAATAAATCCAATCACACTTATCCAATGAAATTTATCCAATCATCTAATCAATCCAATCATACCAATCCTATCAAATTCATCCAATCATCTAACCGATCCAATCACAACTATCCAATAAACATAATCCAATCGTCTAATCAATCCAATCACATCAATCCAATCAAACCCATCCAATCATCTAATCAGTCCAACCACATCAATCCAGTAAAACCCATCTAATCATCTAATCAATCCAACCACATCAATCCAATAAAACCCATCCAATCATCTAATCAATCCAATCACACTTATCCAATCAAATTCATCCAATCATCTAACCTATCTAACCAAACCAATCTAGTCCTCTAAAAAAATTCATCCAATCATCTAACCACTCTTTGTTCAATCGCACAATCATCTAACCATCATCCCCACATTTACACTAAGTCTTTCCTTTTTATGCTTGTTCAAACTTGGTCACAAACTAAGAAGAAAATGACACAACAAGGTCAAGATTCCCCATCCACATCCCTTGAACATCGTTTCAGAAGCTATTTTCCAAATTGACCTAGGTGTTTGAATTTGATCATCATCATCAACATCTTCTTTGGATTTTCATCCGTCCTAAGCTAATCATCACCATTGGCCCTATCAATTCCGATCAATCAGTATCCTACATCACCTAGGGTAGTCTCTGAATGGGGTTTTCCAATCCCTCTTATCATCCTATTTGATCCATCATTCGATCTTATCAATCATCGATTAATCTTATCCAATCCAATCACATCCCTATCCAAAAAATGCACCATTTGACATCTAGGGCATCACCTAAAAACCCTCTATTTGCTTCCCTTGGACACAAAACTATGCACATATGTTTTATAACCATAACTAAGCCTTTCCATCGAGTTATAGAAGCATACAATGGGTGAAAGGCTTAATATGACATTTTAATGCACTAAAAACCCTTAAAACAGTGTATACAAACCTACCCTCAGTAATTGGCTTCTAAAATGCACAAAATCACTTGAAATCCAACCAAACCAAAACTAAAACGGAGTTAAGTTTGCTGCCCACAAAATTCCATAAAGAAAAAAGCTCAATCACCCTTTACGGAACCGTACAGTTCAATGAAACATCAAATCCCAAAGTGCAAAAGGGTAGCAATCTTTGACAGGGTATTACTCGGATACCATGGCGCTTACTGTTGTGCCATCAGCACACACGCCCCATTCGGAACATGGACCCTCTTTTCTTTCACCTTGCTGGGTCGTTCTGTCACCACCTCATTTTGCATGCCCCCGTTTTGGTGTCCCAGATGGCCAGCGTACCTCCAAAGTCTCATCTTAAATTGACCATGTTTCGTCCCCTCCATCTTAGTTAAGTCTTGGTGCCTTGTCGACTCTCCTTGGTAGTTTGCTTCTACCAGTGGCCTTGGGGCCTGGCAGGCCCACCTCACCGGGTTTCCCTGGATGAGTTTCCTCTAGGCGTTTGCCGTTCCAAAATGGTGGAAGGCTTCCGCTTCCCGAGCCCCGGGACCCAACTCCTTCTTTGCCGCCCCGTTTAAACTTGTGAAGAAATTGGACTGCTTTTGCCCCTCCCAGGCTTGCACCCTCAGACTTCCATGTCTAGAAATCTGTGTTGACTTCACCGTTCTCGATGGCCAAATTACAGCGGAACTCCGCCCTCCGGGCCCCGAGCTCCCCTTTGCTGACGACTTCTGAAATGAACTTAGAAGAGGCCGCAAGGACACGTCTTTCTGGACCTCGGGCCCTGGTCATCCCGCTGCTATCCGGGATTTAAACTCACCAACCCACCTGTCATTTGTACGAGCATTAAATGAGGGTATTAAATGCTAAATGGGGTATAAATACCTAGCCCGACCTATCATTTTCACATGTCAGGTTTGCCAAAGGAGTTCAAAGCTAAGTTCGAGGAGTCCAGTGCATCCGTCAATTGCTGCCCTCGCGCCCATTGTCATCATTTGGCCATCCTTAATGGATTTAATAACCTCTTCCATTGGACTTTTGAGGTAGGTGTGCCACCTGCCCTCCCAAGAGGTCCTTTGTCAATTCACGCTTAAAAAGTTAAACAAAATGGGCTAGAAATGCATTAAATTAATAAAGGAGGACAACACCTAAAAAACCCATGAATTCAAATTCTTGAAAACCCTCCAAAACACCCTCAAATTTGAAGTCAGAATTGGGCCTTGTCATGGCTGTTCTTCACGCAGGGCATTTGCGCCCTCTAGGCCTGTGCCAACCCACCTCCACCGATATTTTACAAAACAAAACAAACTTTCCAAAACAACGGGTTGCCCTCTTGGGCACGAGACCCCAGATTTCCATCGACTGTTAGCCATCGGATTTAAGCTTGACAAACTTGAAATTCAGCCTCCATTTTGGATTCTCGGGCCTAAAACCCCGGACTTCCATGTTTAGGATTCCACAAAGTTTCTGCCATTCCAAAATAGCAAGGAGAACCCGTCCACCTAAGCTCTGGGGCCCGCCTCGCCTTTCGCCGTTCGGAGTTAAACTCAAAAATCAACTGACCAAACACGTCCCTAGGTCCCAGTCCTCGGATGTCCATCTGTGGAATTTCGTAGTGTCTGCACCATTTCAAATGGCCACCAAATGGCATCCTTCCGCCTCCTGGGTCCTGAGCCTTCATTCGCCGCGAAAACTATCGAACATCAAACCTTGGCATCCATACCCTCATTGGGCCCCGACCACTAGGATTCATGCCCTTTCGGCCGACATGCAAAGAAAAAGTTGCCTTGTCTTCCCGACCTCTGGGTTCCGCCCTCTTGTTTTCCAAGAAACTTAACAAGGAAATCTAGCGGCAAAGTTTGGTGCCGGGTCCGGCCTGCCAGGCTGCGTCCTCCAGACTTCTGTCCAACAACCGCCGTTCAAAAAAGAAATTCACCGACGGCTCCCTGCCTCTTCAAGCCCAAATGCTTCAAAGTTTAAAAGAGACAATTGACCGTCCTTGGACCTCTTGGGTCTTGGACCCTGGAGTTTCGACCTTGAAACTCTATTTCTTCCTAGCCGTTTCAAACAACAAAGTCCCGACAGCTTTCTGACCTTGAAGCTCCGAGAGCTCCAAATTTGATCAAGATAACCTCAAATTTGAAAACCAATCTCGAACCACGTGCTCAAATTTGATCCTCTTCGACACGAGCCTTTCAAACCATCAAAGTATGAAAACAAGAGTAATCACTTGGATTTTCCTACCCTGTTCGCCCTTGCAAAACAACATTCCTATAAGGGAAGTCTGGCCCCCTGGGCCTAGTTTTCCCAAAATCCTTCCAGAAAGTGACTAAGGACGTCTTGAAGTAAAAGTTTGATTTCATGAATGATGTATTGTCTAATTTGATTTTGTACATGAGATTTCAACTAATGTTAATGCTTTCGTAATTGGTTGAACTCATTATGTCTCTGTTTGCAGGATATATGGAATCAGGTGCAGGACCCTCGGGGGAAGTTGCAAAGAAGGACAAAAGAAATAAAGTAGGAAAGACTCCTCATGGAAAAGAGGAAAAATACCAAATGAAGTACCAGTTCTAGGGTGAGCCCCTATATTCAAAAATCATCACAGATTGGAAAGAAATTATAGACACCAATATCGGCCATGTTGATATTGACGAGTTCAAACAAAGGGTCAGGATCCACCCAAAGACCGATAACGCCAGATCAATCAGAAAAAGTGGAATTGTGAAAGCTACAGGCTTCCCTCCATCCCTCATAGCCCTTGAATTGGTCATGGCTTGTCGGCAGGCCTACCGGCCATAGACACGAACAATTGTTGATAGGGACAGGAACATCCTTGCTGATATGTCAGCTGAGGCCATTACTAAGACTTTCCACATCCCCACCTTTGGGGAGATAGAGGCGCCCACCATGGAGGAAGCTAAGGAAAGATGGGATGAGGACCGTATGGGCTGCAAAAATTAAATAACTAGTACTAGCTCAAGGAGAAAAGGGGAAACGCTGCAAAGGTGCCTCAAGAACTCTTTCGCAATGAATTTTATGAGGACTACCACGACCTGGTAACCATGTTGAATAGGGAATTGGGCCTCCCTAATGTTGCATATCTCCAAGAATGGATGGTATATTTTGTTGAGCAGATCCTCTATGGGGACGAAGATATCACCACAAAAGCTTCATTCTACTGGGAAGGCATCATAAGCGACTACTTCCACGAGCAGTTTATGAATGTAAAGAAGACCTCCAGATTCTATATGACCTCCTATTTGGTGTACTCACTATCTAAGCAGAGGCAATAAGTGGAATTTTTGTGGCACCCGATGAGGAGCCGAGGTGAAGATTGAAGGTCTATGACAGATATCCCCAGCTCTAGTTCAGAAACTTCAACAAGGAGTATTGCAGGGTGAACGACGCCTTCATCGACCATATCATCAGGTTGCTTCGAGGGGATTTTGAGAGAAGGGTCTCTCACAGTGCTCAGACATTTTTAAAGCAATACACCTTCTTATTCATACAATACCCCAAGTTCACATATATTCGTGCCTAGGGTTTCATGGAAAGGCCAAATAACCTGCCCCGGTACCCCAATGATCAGATTATATTGTTAGAACTCTCCCAAAAGTTACATCATGTGCATTCGGTCCTCAATAGCAGACATTTGGCAGGGATCCCTTATCCCTTAGCCTTCGGTCAAGGAATGTACAAATTACAAACTTCCCAGTGTGCTGGGAATTCTGAGAAGGAATTGATGGAGTACCATTTCCGCCTACACACTACTCACCCACGGGTGGACCTGTATGGGCATGTAAGAAAGGCATTGGCACTAGGGTATGCCCACCTACATTACGTTGAAGATTTCTGGGCAGATTTCTAGGATGATAAGGAAGTACATGCAAGACATTACATGCGGATGACCACGTACTTTGTAAGAAGGGTGCAACTATTTCCCATACTAGATCAGGTTGAGGAGGATGAAAGCACCATCATGGATCACATATATAACACACTCGCTAACTTGCTGCTACCTACAATAGATTGGAATGAGCAAGAGGTCGATGACCTTGATATTGTAACTAAACCAATCGTGGCTCATATTGAAGAATGGGTTAAGGGACAGGTAGCCCCATTAAAGAAATAAGGGGTTGTCTTGACATATGAAGGGATCAAGAGTGAGCCTAGTGCTATGGAAGATGTCGCTGCCACAACTTCAACGGGAAGGACATCCAAATATCCTTTGCTTACAAGATCGAAGAAGAGGAAAGGGATTGAAGTAGAACAGTCTCTAGATCCCAAGGTTTATTCAAGGAAAGATTCAGGAGGCTCACCCTCTAAGAGGTGCAAATGGGCAGGAAGTGTCGTGGAGTAGCCAACAATTCAAGAGGGTGAGGAGGGGAAAACAGATCAACCAAGGCCTCCTCCAGCTCTCCCTATCTCCATCCCCCTTCCATCTGTTTCCTGGACCATGGTCGCCACATCCCCACTTGTGGTGGACATCTCAGTCCATCTCGCCTCCTCTCCCCCGATCGGGCCCATAATAATGGTTGACTCTTCCTCCGCCGTAACTACTCTGCTTTCCTCGGCTGCCATGTCACCTACTAGATCACTCCCATTGGAAGTAGTGACAACACCAATGCCTGCACTCACATTACCATAAGCTTTCTCGAGGCATATGCAAAATTTCCTCTATGATATTTCTTAGATATTTTTGGATCCCACCATCCAAGTTGCCTTAGTGCAGGTCCTTACCAGCACTATGCCTTTGCAACCTCCAATGGGACCGCCAGCAATGGAGGTCACAATGTTAATCTTTGAAGAATGGGAGAGGTGGGAGAAAGAAGCCTCGAAGGAAATGGAGGAGGAAGCCGATGAGTACCAAAAACACCCAGAGAATGAACACTAGCAGATTGACAGGGTGGTTCACGAAGAAGAGGAAACGGGGTCTTCTGAAAGTGGAGACAAAGAGGAGGGTACAAGTGGTAGAACCATTATACAAACCTTTGATGATGATCTTGAAGAGGAAATGGCCAAAAAATTGAAGCACAATGAAGAAGAGGTAGAAAGGCCACTTCCTAGGGAAGAAGGGCAAGAAGGTGGCAGGGCAGCAGAGGATGTAGTACTCCCTACAGGGGAACAACAGGAGGATGTGCCACCTCCTTATGAAGAAGGAGATATAGAAAGAGACAAGCCTGAGGAGCATGTGCATTAGGACAAACAAGTTGAAGAAAGGAAAGAGAAAAAAATTGATATAGAAGAAAGTCCTCGGGAATGGTTGCCTACTAAGCCTCCCATCAAACGCCTCATGTTCATCCAAGACTCCGATGAGGAAGAAGGAGACAACACTAAAACAAAGGAAAGGGATCCCATGGGTGAACAAACAAAAATACAAAGGAAGACGAGGGTGATCGAGAGTTGCCCAAAGGAAAATCTACTATGCCCGAATGGTTGGAGAGGCAGCTTGAAAAGAAGACTCCTGCCCAAAAGGATCCAAGAGCAAGACTAGAGGCCATCCTAGACCAGGCACAAATCTCAACCAGGAGGGAGAAGAAGTCCAAAGTCAAGTCCAAGGTAACAATGGATGCTTCTGGGTCCCGAATTGTGCAAGTAGCAATGCCGGTGGTAGGGCAAGAGGGAGTAAGCTATAATATCTCCACCATTAAATTGGGAACTACTACTAGGGAGAAAAAGGTAGAGCACCTCGAGGAGTCTATGGCTATGGTGGTGCATTTAATACAACAAGATAAAGTCTCAAAAGATGAGCTTAAAGCATAGGTAGCCAACTTGAAAGCTTACATCCAACAATGGTCTTCAACTGAAGACATGCCTACCACATCCGTGGCTCCAACCAAACTGCTGTCCAAGGAACAAATTGATAAGCTGGAAAAAAAATGACTTGGAAAAAACTATAGAGAGCTGGTTCTGATAGGTTCTATACGTTGGGAACATGGGTATCAGTCGGGTTGTTCGAATAGCCAACAAGTTCCTAGATTTACAATAGTTTTTGGAAGGCACAAAGAAGCTTTTCACCGAATTCCCTACAACGTATAGGTCCACTTATCCAAAGATCGAGGCTATCCTCCAGCTACCAAAAGCCACATGGGAAAACGAGCTCGCACTCAAAAGGGATGATCATTGGCTAGTGGATGTGTGGAAGCGGGACTTTGATAATATAAAAGAAAGGTTGGAGTAGGTAATTGGTAAGGTAGATCTAGATATTGAATGGGTCAAAGAAATTAGGGCGGATTGAGCCCGATATTTGAGGCTGATGATGAGATATGACATTCCCATGGTGCAAATTGATCCAGAGAAGATAAAGCCCCATTTCCAAAAAAAGATGGAGGATGGGATGTCAGATGAGATAACCATGGATTTCATGAGTTTTTCTGCCCGTGCCTTCGCCTAGTCAGAGTTGTTTAGAGGCCACACCACCCAATATGATGAAGATTGGAAAAGGCTTGAGGGAAACTCTAAGGAATGGAGTTATCGGGTGCTACAGTCTGAGATCATGGAGGTTGACAAGCTCCAACTAGTAATCTTGAAATTCATGGAGTATGCAGCTTTGAAGAAGCAGGAAGGCAACCCTATTTTTGGTGAAGAACTTCTAAAGGAATAGCTACAGCAAAAAGAGCAATCATTAAAAGACAAAGTGGTACAGTGCTATCACTAGAGGACAAAATAGGGATGAGTAAAAAATTGTATTTTAAACTGTAATATATTGGGGGGGTAGGTAGAACCCTAGTTTGTAGTGAATCTTGGCCACACAATGAGATTAAATCTTGGCCATTCGTTCTACTTTTTGGGCACTATAAATAGGGGGGTCTCCTCTCATTCAAAAAGAGAGTTGAGTTGTTGTAAGGACATGTTGCAGAAATTTCTAATGAAAATACATTGACTTGATGCATTTTTTGAGTTCCTCATATGTTTCATGATTCAATCTCCACTATTAGATGCTTTATTTAGATTTGCATTGCTGTTCTAGTTAGCTTTAAATTGCTTAGATAGATTTGGCTATGCTGTTTTGTAGTTATGAAAATTTCTGCTGTGTAGATGCCTTCCTAGTCCACACTTTTTGCTATTTGCTGCTGGTAAATGGCTGTGTAAAGTTAGTCTAGGCTTGAATTCAAAGTTTCTCCACACTTTTATCTTTATTCATGCATGTATATGGTGAATTAATGGTAAAATATTTGTAGACCTTAGAAGATAGCACAAATTTCATGAGACTGTGAATTTTTTGGTTAAGTGAGTTTCTATTTGAAGGAAGCTATCCATGGTAGGAACTCCATGATTACTATTCACAATTAGCTGTAGATCCAAGAACCTTCCCTCTTCCCTGCTCTTTTCCATTTTTTTTAGAAACAACCTATGCTAAGGTTCATTGCACATTGTAAAGCTAAAACTTAAGGAAAACATCAAAGTTTTAGATTGTTGTCTGAACCTACAACAAAATGTACCTTGACTCCCATCCCAGAAACTTCAGATTTTAAGATCCACTCTGCATCTAGCTACGTAAGTCTTCCCTGTGATTACCAACAAAATCACATCAAACATCAACTGAGGAGTTCCATGGAAGTCATGACCTGACACTTGAGAGACCTTGGAGGTATTATCAGTAACTTGTTGTTGGAGATTTCCTTTCTAGAGAGGTAGTGCACATGTGTACTGCCTGTGTTGAGAAAGTGTGCAAAACACCCATTAACACTTACAAAATCTCTATCTAAACCTATGGGATCGTGTTGGGGCCATCTACAATAACCTTGTTAGGGTTAGAGATGGCAGATATCTAACAATTAAATGCAGATTTAATTAATAAACAGAGAAACTAAAACACACACAGATTAAATCATAACACATAAATTTAACGTGGTTCACCCAATCTGGGCTACATCCACCAAACCGCAGCCATCTAATACTTTTATTATCCAGTGTAAAACCTATTACAATCTTGGGAATAATCATGTTTTTCATCATCCAGTAATACCCATCTGAACCCCTTTTTTAACAAGCTTAGAAACTTCCAGATTTTAGGTTCTACAAAATCAGATTTTTCCCTTTTTCGGTCATGACGCGAAAAACGTAGGAAGAAAATTTTTCTCGGGGGCTGCCGCCCCCGAACCCCCACCCAGGGCCCGACCTGGCCCCGGACCCTAGCAAGCATAGGGGATGAGGTGTATAGTATACCATGGGCTATACAGTATAGCATGATCAGTCACCACATACCAACAAACCTCTCTCAGTTTTTGTTATCTCAGAGTGGTTTTTTTGTGGTTTCTAGTTTTTAGTTGATGGAAAAAGTGTCAAATGCAAGCAGTGAAAATTTGTAAAGTGGTGCAACTTTTGTCATGCAACTCATGTCACCAAACAAACTATTCCAATGCATCCGAATA
>VDFB02180763.1:13494-24752 GCA_007258455.2 Sequoia sempervirens | reverse complement strand
TTTTTTAAAAATTCAAATCTTATCAAAACAACAAAAAAAAAACTTGAAATTTAAAAAAAAAAATTATTGAAAACTTGAAAAAAATGAAAGATTTGTTGCAAGACAGTGTGTCCTTTGGTCTTCCTTGTCCAGCACGGCGCTTGGGTTTGTGACATGGTTTAATTGCCTCCTGTGGATCTTATTTGAAGCTTGTATTGGGCATTGACAGGTCGACCTTTTGGTGCAATGGCAAGGCCAACAATTGGTATTAGAGCGGAGGTCATAGGTTCAAACCCCTCGCTTGTGCTGGGGGGGGGGGATTGTTGCAAGATGGTGTATCCCTTGGTCTTCCTTGTCCAGCACGACGCTTGGGTTTGTGACATGGTTTAACCGGCTCATGTGGATCTTATCTGAAGCTTGTATCGGGCATTGACAGGTCGACCTTTTGGTGCAACGGCAAGGCCAACAAAATTCACTCACCTTTGATGGTTAGATCTTCTCTGTGCAGCTATTTCTCCCTTGTTGATGTAGGTCTAACTCCTCCATAGTTCTTACCTTCGAAAAAAATGACACAACCTTCAAAATCCAACAATGGCAGCTTAGAGGGAAAAAATGTTGTTTGTGGCCTTTTGTGTTTGTGAAATGAGTTGAGATGCATTTTACATTTCACTTTTAGGGTGACCAAGGCAATTTAGGGAATTTTAAATGTTTAAAAAGTTGTTTTTTTTTTTTTTGCTTTTTGAAGCGGTTGAGGCTGTGGGTCCTCCTGGGTTTGTTCCAGTATGGCCTAGGTATCCTTAGGGTTCCGCCCAGGTGCCCTGGGTTCTCAAATGGAACCCTAGGTATAGAAGGTCTACAGGGAACCCGGGGCTAGACATGTAAGGAACTCGGACTCGGACCGAACCTAGCTGGGTACAGGGAGTATATCCAAGGGACCTGTCAACTTAGCAAAATTGTAATGTTCTCTTCTGTAGAGTAGTGGGAATAATCTGTTTAGCCTAATTTATTCCCATAGGCTAGTTTTGGGACATCATGGAATAATTTAAATTATTTAATTTAAAGTTGTTCAATAAAGTACATTTTATGGATAACTTTATTTTAATTAATTTAATAAAATGACTTAAGTGAAAATTAAAAGAAATATTAAAAAGTCACTTTATTATTGGGCTTTAATTAAATATTTTAAGCGAGAATTTAAAAAGGTTTGTCCAAGAAAATATAAGAGAGAATTTGGGAGCTCATTTGCTCATGCTTATTTTATTTCTCTCTATGGTGGATATGGAGCTTCTTGTTAGAGAAAGATCCTAGGACGAAAACCCTATGGGAAATCTGTTTCGGTGGTGAGATATCCTCCCTAGCTGATTGCAGGTCGAATCGCATAGGTTTCACATAGGAGTATGAATGCTTGAAGTTTTTTATAAATTTCTGAAGGTTTCCAGGCAAATGGAAATGTAGTATATTTTTTTTAATTTGAATGAAGATTGATCTTTTGATTGTGATCAAGCGATATTTTCAGAAATGGATTGAGATGAAACATTGCAGAAGAAAATAATTTTAAAATCCAAGTATTTAATTTGCATTGGAAATTCTGCCATGCCATACCAGCCAAGGTTGTACCATTATTATTTTTCATTGAGGGACGAAATATGTGTTTGAATGCAAAAGACTTTAAGGCCAAGTCTACCAGTGCTGTTTGGAGGTCAAAGGGGTCACAAAGTATCCAAATAAAGGGGGTTGAAGCTTTTGGGGAGAAGTACCATTTAAAGAAGGAATTACCAATCTCATCGCAGCTTCTTTGGAGACTTCCGTATCACCCAAGGGAACATAAAAAAGTGATGTGGCATCATAGAAGCATTCAACTCAGTCAATGTTTACAAGCGCTGGAGTAAAGGAAAATCGCTGCTATAGGAGCCAATAAACTAGCTGCTAGCATCCACAAAAGGGGTCAATACCTTCCTTGCAGCTGCCATACCATTCTAGTGGGGCCGTACCATGGGAAAAATGGCCAAAGGTTGTATAGAGTAAATGTTTATTGGGAGTTTCTGCTCATATCAGGTCAGCAATAGTGTGTGTGTGTGTGGAATGAGTCATTAATCAATTCTAGCATTGTGGAGTATTGTTGTACTGAGCATATAACATATCCTATCAAACAATTTGCAAAACCTTAACCAGACCAGCAACGTACAACTGTTTGACGAAATGCCCGTGCCATATAAATTGTGAAAATTGCAATTTTTTGTTATAGAAATTTGGTCGGGTTTTTACAAATTTTTTGCCATCCCCAAATCTGTATCCCCACATCACTGCATTCTCCCGTCTTGGAAAACCATAGAAACATGACATTATTCATTATAAAAATACTATTTATAATGAAATATATAGAACTTTAAAAAATCTATTTTACTTTCACCTAAGAGGGTTTATATAAAAACAAATCACTGGCCCTAAAATAGTAAGTTGTTCTATTATGAACCATGACCTAATATTTTTACAGACAGCCTATTTTATTTACCTAAACCCTCACTAGGGTATAAATTAAAAGAAAAACTCTCAACATGATTTAAAATTTAACTTCTAAATGGAATCTTTTCAAAATAGAACTTAAAGGAAATTTAAGATACCATAACTCTAACCTTGGAAAAATATGTTCAGTCTACCTTTGCTCTATATTTTTGCCTCTAAGTGTATAAATGAACCAAAAAACAACATTTATAAAGAATCAAAATCATTTTTTAAATTTTTTTGGCAACAACATGACAAATGTGGTGGGTTGTTTACTCAAGATTAATTGTGGGTTTTTCAAGTGCAATGCTACTATGTGTACATACACTTAAGAAGCGAACCAACTAGATGATCATCGCTAGGTTACTCAAATCCTTCAAGTTGCACCATGTAGACCTCATTCAAATCCTTGTTCTACGAGGTGCATTGCACAATCATTTGATACTCCTTCCAAGCAAACTTGGCTGCTCTAGAGAGAAACCAAAATGCAATTATTTCTTTAGTAGGAGCAAAAGTCTTCTTATAGTCTATCTCTTTGTGTTGCAAATAGATTTGTGTAGCAAGATGAGCTTTGAACTTGCCAAATTACCATCAACTTTAAATTTGATCTTCTATATCCTTTTGCATCGAATGAACTTTATACCTAGAGGCAATTCAACCAACTCCTAGGTATGTTCTGTCATTGGAGCATCATACCTTAGCTTGCATAGCAACTTCCCACTCAAGGTGTCCCTTAGCCTTTGAGTATTGTGGTGATTTAGGTGCCTTAAAATGGTTAGAAGAAACAACAAAATGAACATGCTCATTTGAACCAACAATTTGTTGCTAGGGTTGCTTATTTGTTTAAGTTCATTTTCCCTCACATATTGAAGAGTGGAATAATACCCACTTTGGTCTTTGTTGTTGTATGATCTGAGATTCTTGTGGTGAAGTGGCCATATCTTGAGTTGAACTAAACTTAGGTTTTTGTTGATGATATATCAATTGTGTATGAGGAATATTAGTGGGAGGTTGATGCATTAGTCATGGGGATGGAGTACAAGAGCTGTAGACATCATCTTTTAGAATAACCACAACACTAGCTCTATAATGATCACTAACAACTTATTGGTTGGGGCTCCATTCAAAGAACGGTTCTGCTTCTTTTACACGAACATCTTGATTATCTGTGACTTTGTTAGTGGAAATATCCATGATTCTATATGCTCTAAATTGTTCACTATACCTAACAAAGAAATATCTAAAGCTCTTACAATCTAGTTTACTCCTTTTCTTACTAAGAACATGAAAATGTGTTACTTTAGTTTGAGCTTGGATTAGGTTTCTTTGAGTGTGACATCTTGCAAGGATTTACATGAAATTGTATTTTAGAGGTATACTGCCATGTTCATTGCTTCTTCCTTGTATCTATATGACATGCCTCTATTATGCATCATGCATTGAACCATCTCCATGATTGTTCTATTTCTCTTCTTGACCACTCTATTCTTTTGAGGGGTGTATGGAGCCGTCAATTTTCTTGGAAAACCTTCCTTTTTGTTATAGTTTTGGAATTGCTTGGAAGTGAACTTGCCTCTATTATTGAAGGGTAGAGTTTTAGTTTTCCCACATTTTTTATTTTCAACCAATGCTTTGAACTTGACAAAGGTTCCAAAGCAATTAGATTTATTTTTTCAGAAAGTATACCCAACATTTTGTTGGAGAAATCATTAGCTAACAACAAAAAATACCTTGCACTAGGGATTTTTTATGATTTCTAAGATGTCTCACATAGATTTGCATGAAACTTGTCCCCATTACTGGATTTTAGAGTTTTGAATTTCCCACCTTTCTGATTTTCAACCAGTGCTTTAAACTTGATGAAGGTTCCAAAGCAGTTAAACTTCTTTTTTGAGAAAGTATATCCACATTTTGTTGGAGAATCATCAATCAACAATAAAAACACCTTGTACTAGGGACTCTAGATGATTTCCAAGGTGTCTCACATAGATTTGCATGAAAAGATTGAAAGCTCCCTTTGCATGTGATGCCCCTTAGTAGAAAATGGTTGTCATTTCTGCTTAATAGCTGAACACCTTGTACATATATCTTGCTTCTCTTGGATATGTGGAAATCCGCGAACCTATTGGTTCTATTGAGTTTGTTTAAATACTAAATATTGAGATTTCTATAGCTCTTATGCCATAAAATGCTATTGTTGTGCTTCACAACCAATGCATGCAAATTAGCTGTGATAGAGTCAACTAGCTTATATAGAGAAGCTTGCTCAATGCCTAGGGAAACCATTCCCTCCTATTAAATGTTAGTCACAATACACTTCCTTCCACAAAAGTTCACAACGGTTTTAGGATATTTTGTAAGTTGACTGACAGAAAAGATTTTTGTTTATATTTGGAACAAACCTAACATTTGTAACTATGAATTTTATTGCATCACATAGAACAATTTGAATGTCTTCTATCCCATAGCCTGTGTTAAATGATTACCCAAACAGACGAAATTTGTTGACCTAGAATCATCAGTAACCTTGACATACTAGTCTTCAAAATAGGTGAAACATTGAGATAATCTAGAATCAAACAACTAGCAACTTGTTGCATCATAATTATCTTAGAAAGATGCCATAAAAGTATACTCTTCCTCTCCAAAGTGCTGCTTCTCCTTAACTGCCACATGAGCTTGAGTCCACAACTTATTATGGGATGGATCATATTGTTGTTTCTGGCATGCTTTTATGATATGCCTGAACTTAACAATAATAACATGACATTGTGTTTAGATAGTGAATTAGAGGTCAACATTTCTGTGCTTTGCCTTATGCAGTCCAAAATTGGACTCAACCGTTTCACTTGTCTCTATTCTTTTTGCAACACATTGAATTATGACTAGCTTTTTCGAAGGTGAGCCTGACTCATTGGTAACAAATGCAAAGACTCCACAAAGCTTCAAATGATGGTGGAAAACTATTGATGACTAGACTAACCATATCAATTTTATCTATTAGTTTGTTGACAACAGAGAATTGTTCTCTCAAATCTTTCATCCTAAAAGAATGTTTAGAAAGTGACAGATTGTAGAATTACTTGCTTTGTTGTTTGTTTCAGTGGCAATAATGTACAAAAGTTAGTATCAATACTAAATAGCATGAATACAAAGGGATACTTGGGTGTAATCATAATCTTTTCATCATCATAAGAAGTTGCTACTTAAATGTGTATAGTTGGTCAAGTGTTGTGGCCTTGGCAAATGGATTCATGTCAACCTTCCAACTGCTGGCCAACAGCCATTAGATGGGGCCTAGCTAGTTCAAATTGTGTTAGGCTACTTTTGAGGGACTTTGTGACATTCTGAATCCTCCCAGCCCCAACTCACAAACAAAGAAAAATAAAGAAAAGAGGACATGTTAAAGTTGAAGTAAATTTGAAGGAGTGATGCACTTAATCTGCTATAAGAACCTATGCATAGTGGCAATTAGAATTTTCTGCTAGCAAGTTAGACTGCCACATTACTATGCAAAATTGAATCTGGCTCCATTTCCATGTCAAACATCCAAACAACAATAAACTATTATTTTCTATAGTGTGTATTTACAAGTGTTTCATATTAAACAACTCTCAACCAACTACAGTTGGTTGGGTTCCTTAGAAAACATATTAACAAATAACATATGCAAGTTCACTAACAATTACAGTGGCTACCTTTCAATCTGGGGCTAAGCCATCTATACATATAGGTGGAATTTAATATCTTGCAGTTTGACAACTGTCATCAATTTGAAGATACCTACTCGTGTGCATAATAGAGGAAGAAGATTTTCACCAAAAAAGGAATTGGGATATATTCTTTTTTTTTTTATCATACCAATATCCTATATATTTGCATAAAATATTTCATTCTGTTGGTTTGAAGATTTCAAAATTATTTAGCATGCGTTCAACCGATTAAATGGCATTTGAAATTTCAATTCAGGAAGGATAAGTGCTACTGTGAAGTTGATGCAGCAAAAATTGTACACCAGTTGCTCAAAGTCGCTGCTGAGTGTCATTTACATGGCATTGTCCATCGGGATATGAAACCTGAGGTATTTACAAGATAAACTAAATTTCTATACACTGCAGAAAAGATGAATGTTTCTTCCCTCCCTGTTTGTATTCTGCAGTAAATTTGGATGGGTGTCCATCTCTTGATTGTTTTTCAGAACTTTCTTTTCAAATCTCCGGAAGAAGACTCGGTTCTAAAGGCTGCAGACTTTGGGCTATCAGATTTTATCAAGCCAGGTATAAAAGAGGTCCACAGAAATTATATTTAACCAGCTTTATCGAATTCTCCTCTAAAACTTGGTTTTAGATGTTCTTTACTAATAAATCTTGAATGAAGATAATTCCATAAATTCAAGGGATCAAATACAATGCAACTTAACTGCTATCAATTATTTCTTCCTCATGAACAGGTGGATCATGTAACTTAATATGCCATCTGCATAGTTATTAGATTTAGGACCATAACAAATAAAATATTTCATTGTCATTGTTTTGCTCAACCTTTGTCGCTTGCTGAAAACTTAATATTTGATATTTACTATAATAAACTTAATCTTAGGCATGGTGAAATTATTGTTGTCTTAAAGTGGCAAACTATGGTTGACGTGGTGCATGTCTACTGGCTTCAAACTGTAGTAGCATGGTCCTTGACTTTTAATGGGATTCCCCAGAAGGAAAAGTTGATAGATTGCAAAGAGTGAGACAAACCTGCCTTTTGCATCCCTTGCAGAGCACACTAGAGGAAATTATATATAACATGCATCTTTGTATAAATAATGCAAAGTGATAAGAGGAACAACTACCAGTCAAGAAGCCTTTGCCATTTGTCCATTTTTGTTGTTTGCTCAAGGAAAGCACTAAATCAAGCCAATCTAAGCCTGAAGCTTTCTCCATGCAGGATCCAATGTCAGAATTAGACATCACTATTGCCTTAGACATAAGAAATCCAGGTCCAGGATGCAAGACATAATAACAAACATGAATGTCACAATGAGACTAAATGAGTTATCACCACATCCTTTGCATTGATAAATGAAGTATCACATAACAAAGAAAGGAAACAAACTTATTTTAATAATAATTTGTAGTCTTCTAGTTCGGGCCTTCAACACAGGAAAATGCAAAACTTTACTTATTGTAACTTGTAAGCATCGTCCCAAATTTTTGTTCTGTAGAAACTGCATTTGAAGCCTCATCCATCACCAAGCAAATGCTTCCTCCAATAGTCTGTTGAAGACCTTCAGTGCTTGGATGTTTTATGCATAGGCTCTAAGAATGAAGAGAGGATAGGTCCAACAGGCTCCTGCTTTACTGCTTTTATTTTCATTGAAGTAAAAAATTGGATGAATCAAAAGAGATTTATGTAGAGCAAATGCCATGGCCATGCAGGTAAAAAATTTCATGATATAGTGGGGAGTGCATATTATGTTGCACCAGAAGTTCTGAAGCGCAGATCTGGACCAGAATCTGATGTCTGGAGTATAGGCGTCATAACGTATATTTTGTTATGTGGGAAGCGTCCATTTTGGGATAAGACAGAGGATGGAATTTTTAAAGAGGTAGGTTGTTTGTTGAAGCTCTATAACATCATGATAAGATCAATCTATTTTTTCTTTCATTTCATGAAAAGTAAGTTCAATCAGTTTCATTTTATATATTGACGCACAGTAAAATTTGTATATTTTGTAAGTTTGATTGATATTTTATTGTTCCAAACCTTCTGTATGTTCATTTAATATGAAAATTTGTCTATTATTATAGAAGTAATCTCTTCTCTCCTGGTTGTTCATAGTTCTGGTTGCTATCTTCCTATCTCTATGGTAAAATTAAAAATGCATTTCAACATTAGATCAATGATCAATCTGTTGAAACAATAAGTCTAATAAGTCTGTTTTACCAAATCGCTCCCTTTTGCAAATAAGATTTTGTAAAAAAGTTGTAGGCCTTGTGCCTTTCTCATTGATATCACTTTATCCTACTATTGCCCAATCTATTGTGGGTTGTATGTTGACAATGCCTATCCCTGTTCTATGATGAATGGTGAAATAAATTTGCTTTTTTTACATATGTAGGCTACTTTGAAGAGGCCAATCAAACTTCAACAGTTTGAGTAGGCAGACTTTAGAAAAGCAAGCAGGTAGATGTGGTTCAAATTTTGAAGTTAATCTCAAGCTTAAAGATTTTGTGGGGATATTCATGTAATCATACATTAGATTTGTTTTTTCCTACCAGCTGTGGGGTTGTCGAACAGATTTGTCAAGGTTAGTATTTTTAATAACTACATCTTTCATAATCGAAAATATAAGTTCTTTGGTTTTTTGCAGGTACTAAAGAAAGAACTCGATTTTCGTGAAAAGCCATGGTTAAGCATCAGTGCTAGTGCAAAGGATTTTGTCAGGAAGCTGTTAATGAAGGAGCCTGGTGTTAGGCTTACTGCAGCACAGGCATTATGTTAGTCCTAAATTATTTTCATTGTGTGAGAGGACAGGTTCTAGATGCTTGATTAGGTTCATGAATAAAGTTTTATGTTAACTTGTATTTGAAAAAATTAGAGCTTCACTGAAAAACGTAACACCATGAACTTTCAGAACATGCCTATGTAGGACATGGTTTAGTAACTAGTTGAATGAAATCATGGTAAGTGCTAACAATCTTGGCGTTCAAATGCTGAAAATCTGCATAGACCTTCAAATTAGTAACATTTTGGAATGTTTATTTTCTCATTATCTATTTTTTATTCAACTATGTTAAAAGCAAGCTACATTTCGATACGTTGTTCTTTGCTTAGTTATTTTTAAATGATGTGTCACTTTTTGATTTCCATGTCCTGAACATTTTGCAGCACATAAATGGGTTAGAGAAGATGGAGATGCTTTAAATATTCCTTTGGACATATCAGTCCTAGCAAATATGCGTGAATTTGTGAAATACAATCGACTAAAGCAGCTTGGACTTCGTGTAAGTTCTCTTAACAGACTGCAAATTGTTCTTCTAGCACTTAGTTCTTAGATTTTGCCTTGTTGTATTTACTTTTCCATGCATCCATTCCAAATCATGTGTACTTAATTAAACAACAGCATTGTAATGTTTGTGTATTGACAACATTTTAGTCAGAATGAAGTAGATAAATTTGAATCCTTCTACTGGCTGCACTTACAGGCCTTGGCAAGCACACTTGATATTGAAGAGCTCGCAGACCTTAAAGATCAGTTTAATGTGATTGATATAGACAAGAATGGGACAATAACTCTTGAAGAGATCCGACAGGTGTTCATATCTTTTATCTGTGTGGTGTAGCTATTTTTGTCTGTGGTAAAGAAGATAACATCTTATTGTTTTTTGGAAATTTTTTAGAAGTTAACTTGTCATTTCTTCTCTGAAAGTGGATATTTCTCTTGGCTTATGTTTGGCCTATTTTATTTTGAGTATGTTATTGTTGGCGTAACAACTAACACCTCTGGAGTAGAAGTTGTTATGAACAGCCTATGCACACTACGCAATGAGTGCTCTTCAAATTATGGAGGGGAAGCTCCCTCGTTGTGCTTTGACAAATGTACTTGCAAAGGAAAAATAAGCTAAAACTATGTCCTGTCTTTTTGTTTCAGCTGCTAGAGGCACAAGGCTTTCTTGAAAGAACTTACACGTTGCAGCTGAGTTTTCTCTGGTTTTGCAAATCAACTAAACTACAACTTATATCTATCCAATCTCCTCAGGAAAACAGAGCAAGAGGAAACGGAGCAAGGTTTGACTAACTGACGATAAACGGATTTAGATTCTCTACTTGAGGGCAAGGTGGCACAACTATCATCTCAATCTAAACCAGCTTATTGGGCACAACAGATTTAAGACTTTACCAAGACAATTTTATGGAACCCTATGTGGCATAACACTCGATCGAAACAGCAAAGTCTTCACAAAACAGCCTTTATCTTTATAATCTCACGAAACCCTATGTGGCATAACCTTCGATTATATTGATAAAGATTCACAAAACAGATTTATCGCTGCAACTTCTCGAAACCCTATGTGGCATAACGATCAATCACAATGGTAAATTAACACAAACAGCCTTATCACTTCAATCTCTTGGAACCCTATGTGGCATAACAATTGATTTCAATGATAAAGATGCTCAAACAGATATATCTAAACTATGGAAAGAATTCAGCATTACAATCTTTCAAAACCCTATGTGGCATAACAATCAATTGCAATAGTGAAGACACATGAACAATACCAAAAGAGCAATATTGAGGGCAAGGTAGGCGCAGCATATATTTCTCTCAAGCAAAAGTTATTTACAAATGAGCATAAGCTCTTATTTATATACATCAAGGTGTAGGGAACCCTAAAATCACCTTGTGTCATCTACAAGCCGCAATGCATGCAAGCTATGCGCCAAACCCTAATAAGTAAACTATACTACCAACCTGAAACTACACCTACTTAACCGAAAACATCTAATCTAAAATGGACAACCGCGGGCGAAGCATGCACCTGTTGAAAGCAAGTTAACTGGAAGACTATCATCAGTTAACGAAAACCCTAAAAGAAACTCCAAGTGTGAAAGGCGAGTCTCAGAATAGATATGCATGTGATGACAACCTCGAGTTAACTGGAAAGGGTAACACTCAGTTCAACTCGTGTGTGTAATGTCTATCCTGAGAGGTGGGAACTGAAGTTTATTGGTCGTGATCTCGAGCAATCAATCCCTCAACGAGATTGTTGACCGTATCA
>VDFB02180763.1:0-11188 GCA_007258455.2 Sequoia sempervirens | reverse complement strand
AGTAATAGGCTAACCCATCTGCTACTGAACTGACTAGAGCGGGGACATTACAGTACGCCCTCCCCAAATTTGCTTGTCCTTAAGCAAACTCAATTCTGGACAATGTAAAATGCTCTCGCTCTACCAAGTAGTATCCTTTGCCGGTGGATCTCTCCACTTAACCAAATATTCCCTGATAACCCATCTCCGAAGATGACGCTCTCTAGAATCTAGGATGGCCTCAGGTACTAAAGTCAACTTTCCCTCATCATCCAGGGGTGGTAAGTCTAAAGAAGGAACTATATGCTGTCCCAATGCCTTCTTGAGGCGCGACACATGGAACACATTGTGCACCCTACTGTTTGTCGGTAAGTCTAACTCATAAGCCACCTCGCCAACTCGTCTGAAAATTCCGAATGGCACATAATAGTGTGGTTTGAGTTTCTCCATGCCCCTCTTCCTAAGAGTGGACTGTCTATAGGGCTGCAACATTAGATACACCATATCTCCGATCTCAAATGATCTCTCAACCCTCCTCTGATCAACATATTGCTTTTGCTGATTCTGATCCTTTTGAATGTTCTCACGAAGAGCTCTCATGATATCCTGGTTCTCCTATAACAAATCCCCAACACTCGGTACTTTGCAATCACTTAGCAATAAATCGAGGAAACTAGGAGCATCATAGCCATACAATGCTCTGAAAGGTGTCATCTGGATAGTCATATGGTGAGTGGAATTATAGCAGTACTCACAAAGATGCAACCACTTCACCCAAGCCTTCTGCTGCCCAGAAATGTAGTTCTGTAGGTATCCCTCCACCCATTTGTTGACAATCTCTGTCTGCCCATCAGTCTGTGGGTGGTAGCTAGTGCTCAGAGTAAGCTCTGTCCCGCAGAGTCAGAATAACTCCTGCCAGAAGTTACCCATGAACCTACTGTCTCTGTCGCTGACAATACTCCAAGGTAACCCATGCAATCTGAATACCTCACGAAAGAATAGATCTGCTACCTGCGTAGTTGAATCGGTAGTGGTGATTGTGAAGAAATGTGCATACTTAGTCAACTGATCTACTACCACATAAATGCTGTCTCTCCCTTGAGCTTTCGGCAAGCCTGTAATAAAGTCCATAGGCAAGCATTCCCACTTCCTCTCAAGAATAGGAAGCGGCTGAAGCAACCTTGCAGGGTATGTATGCTCTTGTTTGTTCTGCTGACAAACAGAGCGCTCCCTGAGATAATGAAGAACACCAAATTTGAGACCCTTCCAAGTGAATCTCTCCTGTACCTGCCTGTAGGTCTTAAAGTATCCGGGATGACCAGCCATAGGTGAATTGTGGAAAGTCCTCAACACCCTGTTCCTCACATCTGAACCTGGGACCAAGAATATTCTCTCTTTGTAAATGATGAGGTCATTCACAAGAGGGTACCTGCTGCCCTGTATTGTCCCATCTATAATGCTAGAATCCCACGGATTCTTGGCATACTCTGCTACGATCAAGTGACTCCAATCCTCTGCAATCTCTGCCATGGAGCTCAAATCGGGACGGCGAGATAAGGCGTCAGCAACAATGTTCTGAGTCCCTTTGACATAGGAGATGTCAAAATCATAAGACTGTAACTTGCTGACCCATTTCTGTTGACATTCATTTAGATCCCGCTGTCCAAGGAAATGTTTCTAAGTTATTATGGTCGGGCTTTGATACAAAACTTACTCCAACCATAGGTATTGCCTCGAACTGTCAAGTATAAACCGTAGGGCCCTCTCAGACCCCCGGTGCCTCGGGCCTCAAAAGCTATCGCATGATCTGGCCCAGATAATCTAATTTCAGACGCCAATAATTTCTCTCCACAAGCATCACAATGAAGCTCAAAAGGCTTGGTGAAATCTGGCAAAGCTAGAACTAGACATGTAGTCATCAAGTGTTTGAACTTCTCGAAACACTCTTATGCCTGAGGGTGTTCAAACAAATGCTCCTCTTAGTCAAATTTCCTGTGGGTGGTGCAAAGATGTCATGAATCCATTGGACAAATCAAACGGGATAAATAGAAGGAGCATAACCCTACAAATCCTCCGAAATGGTCAAAGTCTCGTGGAGTAGCCAACTGGACAATGGTACAAATCCATCAAGATCCATGCAAACTCCATCTCCGCTAATGATGTGACCCAAATAAAGAAGCTCTGCCATGCCCAACGCACACTTGGACTCCTTGGCGTACAAGGACTCCCTATCAAGTATGCCCAAAACAGTATCCAGGTGAACCATGTGCTCCTCCCAAGATCTGCTATAAACCAAAATATTGTCAAAGAATACCAGAACATATCTCCTCAACTGAGAGTGGAAGACCCTGTTTATAGTGGACTGAAAAGTAGTTGGAGCGTTGGTTAAACCAAAGGGCATAACCAAAAAATCATAGTGTCCACAATGACATCTGAAAGCAGTCTTCTCTACACCCTTTTCTCTAACTCTGATCTGGTGATACCCTGTCCTCAAGTCAATCTTAGAGAAGTAACAAGCGCCATGTAACTCATCTATCAACTTGTCGATGCGAGGAATGGGATACCTATTCTTAATTGTCTTTTTGTTCAACATTTGGTAATCAATGCACATCCAGAGTGTACCATCTTTCTTCTTCACCAAAACAACTGATGAAGTGAAAGGAGACTTACTCGGCCTTATGTGTCCCATAGCAAGCAATTCTTTGATGGTTTTCTCAATCTCATCCTTAAAACGCTTTGGGTGCTGGTAAGGTGTAATCATGATGGGCTTGGTGCTCTCCTGCAACTCAATGTGTGCTCTATGCCTCTATCAGGAGGTCTACCGTAAGGTATGTCACTGAATACCTTTGTGTGCATTACTCTGAGCTCTTGAACATCTGGATGATAGGGTGTTTTGTGCTGCTTCTCATATGAAGGCATCATCTTACACTCTGCTGCCCACTCTACCATGTCATGTTTGATAAGCCTCTCCATTCTTTTGAGAGTGATTACCTTCAAGTTGCTGTCCTTAATGGCTTTAAGTACATGATTAGTCTCATCAACCTTGAATTTCATCTCCATATCTCTAAGGTTGAGTGTAAATTCTTGAATTGCATGAAGCCACTTCATGCCAAGGATCACATCAATGCCTCCCATATTAACCACATAAAAATCTGCTTTAAACTCATAGTTATTGAGTTTCATAGGAAAATCCGGAATCATTCTCTCACATTTGAGAGTGTAACCATCAGCAACTTTTACCCTTATCCCTTCAAACTCTTGAGTTTGAATTCCACGTTTTTCCACTAACCATGAATCTATGAAGTTGTGAGTTGCACCTGTGTCAAGCAAAGATATGACTCTTTGACCAGCCAAGAGTCCACACAACCTAAAGGAGCCTTCCCTTTGCATGCTAGACATATGAGCTTCCTGTAGCTCTATTTCTCCTTCAATTTCAACTTCAATTTCTGAATTTTCAGTCACTGAATCCTCTTGATCAGCTTGCTGGTCTGATAAATCAGTCATGTTTTCCCCCTCATAAAACGACTCCATATGCCTATTTTGATCCTTAGGCTGAAGAGGACAATCGTGGTTTAGATCATAAGGACCCTTGCAATAAAAATACAGCTTCCTCCTACGCAAATCATTAATTGTTTCCCTATCCAAAGGTGCTGCAAATTTTTTCTTTTGATCAACATTATCTGATTTCTTTGGATCTGATTTGTTGTTATTATAGGATGAAGACGGTTTTGATTTGAACTTACTACGTGGAGCTGTAAGTTCCATGCTACGAGCTTTCCTCATAGTTTCTTGCAAGGTAGGGGGGATCAAAAGCCTTGATCCAACCCTTCATAGGCTCATAAAGACCCTCTACAAATAGAATGACCAGCCTCTTCTTTGAAATACCTGTAACCATGACCGAGAGGTTTTGAAACTCACCATTGTATGATTCCAAACTACCCATTTGTTTTAGCTGAGCTAGATCTCTAAAGTATAACTTTGGATCTCGTTTGTCAAAACGCTCAACTAATTTGTCAGTGAACTCCTGGTATGTAGTAATACGGTTATGCTGCAAGGTAACCATCCTGTGGTGCCACCAGTCATGGGCTATCCCATCCAAATGTAAAGCTGAGAACTTAATGGCATCTTCTTCTGCCATAGGACGTAGGGTCAAGAAAGTATCTAACTTGCGAACCCAAGCTCTGGTTGTAACCCTACAACTGCCATCACAAGTAGAGAGTATGAGCTTTTTGGTTGCATGTCTAAGATCATTGTTTTTGTTCCTTGGTCTCCTGTTAGTCCTGTTCTTGTTGTGTTCTCTCTTCCGGGTCATAAACCTGTCAAAGTTAAGGTGATCCTTAACTGTCTGTGGTAAAGCTTCCCACTCATCATGTAATGTCATAACGTTATCTCCAAAGATCATGTCACCTTCCTCCTCATCCCCATTCCCCTCTTCAGATTCATTTTTGACAAAGGTAGGGCGTGTAGGCCTGTCATAGGTGCGTGCTAGAGTCACTCTCATTCGTGGGGCTCCATCAATACTACCCTCCTCTTCTTGATTCTGATTCAGTCTTCTAGGAATAGTCATTTGCTGAATTGCTGTAGAAAGCTATTGCAACACATTTGCTACCTGTTCCTGTCCAGCTACAAGACCCCTTAGAATGTCTTTGGCTTCTCTGTCCTCATTGTTACCATGGTTTCGGGGTGGATCAATCTCTTCCCTGTCTCCCATGATTTCAAATGGTATCCCTTTGAACTGTTGGTCTAAAGGCATCTTCTCAAACAGGTTTCTCTGCAATCCAGGTCTCCTGCATGAGTAATATCTGTTATATCCAACCTGATGAGGCCGCATATGTGATTCTAACCCTCCAGGATGGCAAGATCAAAGCTCTGATACCACTGTGAAGAACCCTGCTGGTTCAACTCTACCCCTGATGCTAAAAATGTACTGTTTTTGTGTTTTCACTTGTTTTTGATGAATTTTATGCAAAAAAATAAGAAGTGTGCCAGGCAAGATATAGACATAAAATTGAATAACAAGTAAATTAAGAGCAACTGTAATGCTAATATAGATCTGGCAATTGATACAAGTAATTTGCATACAACAAACGTACCCAGAAGTCCTCAGAATAATTAAATAAAGAATTTGCTGGATCAAGCCAGGCAATACAGGAAATAGACAGATCAAATCGCCCACCTCCAGATATAGAACTCTCCACTGCAAAAACTGGATTGAATGCACTGATAGAGCTAGGCGTCCAAGGTGTGACCAACAGAAGCAACAAATGGATGGTGTTTCAACCCCCAACTCCCACGCCCAACCAAGAAGCAAACACGTCCTCTGTGAAGAAGTACGACCAAAAGATGGAGAAGGTACGGCTAGAATCACTACTGCCTGTAGCTGCTGAATGAAGGCGCCTCAACCAATATGCCCTTCCTTATTGAAAACAGGGAAATAACTTGAAGAGAAATTCTGATGCAAGCACAAATGGACTCCTGAAATTGAAGCCCTCACTGTAGCAATGATTCAGTTGGTCTTTCACAGCTTCAAGATTGCAAATCATTGAAGAGTTTTCGTTCTCCAATGGAAGAAAATACTGAAACCCTTGTCTCAGGTAAAACCACAGAGAAGTCAAAGAAGCAATGTCAAATAATCATAGTTGAAAGAGGCCGACTTGCCTTCTTTTTCCTTATATTCTCCAAAATGGCACGATTCCCCAAAAAGCACGACTTGTCATTTTAAATACATTTAAATGTATTTAAGTCACTTTATAAACTTTGCAATATATTTTATCACTTGGGTGTACCATTTATTTGACTAAAGTGATTTAACTCACTTTATAATATTTAAGTGGCTTTATTTTTATAAAGTCAAATTATAACTTTATAATATTCCCAAAAGTTAATTAAATAACTTTACCACTAAAATATTAATATCTCCCTCAAAACTCAGTATTTTGACGTGCTGTCAGAAGCTGGCAAACACTGAACTGCAAACGCCTGCACTGAAACCAATACTGAACTGAAGGGGTGGAAATGACAATACCCACCAAAAACAGCCACTGAGACCCCCTATCCACACATATTAGCCTACGAGGGTCCAAGTAATAGGCTAACCCATCTACTACTAAACCGACTAGAGTGGGGACATTACATGACTCTTGATTTTGTGCCTCAAGTTCTAAATCCTTGGCTTTCATTTGTTTCTTCTATTCAACTTCCTTGTTTTGGTACTTGTCAATGCTAACTGAATTTGAATCTTTACCTAGAAAATCCTTGAAATGCTTCCTGGGTTTCTCCTCTTGTTCTTGATAGCTCGTCAAATTGGTATTCTTTGTTCTTATTTGGTTCTCCTACTCACCACCTTTTCTTGCAAGTTTTGAGTTTCAATCATGTGTTGGAGACATCGTGTCTTTGTTTGCTGTTTTGTTTCTTTATCGAAGACTGAATGATATTTGGTGATGTTATATTCATCCTCTAGGTCAAGCTTTCATCACTCTAAAATATGAGTGGTCACAAAATGACATTGATAGTAATGGTCAAGGTAAGCCAACTGGTTGGTTGTTTCCTATAGAGTTGAATTATCCAACAACTTTGCAAAGTCAACCACTTCGCAACTTGGACTTGTGCACATTCATCCAAAAATACCTATGCAGTTCATTATCTAGAATATCGACTTGTGCACGTTCATCCAGAAATATGTATGCAACCCATACTCTTGGATCTGTTCCCCTTGATCCTAGGAAATTGTGGACACTAGAATGCCCGCCCACTTCTCCTATTGTCCAAACTCTGAATCTCTAATTTCCTCTGCCATGTATTTATGCAATCCAGTAACATGGTCATGGAAGTCAGCCCATGCACTAAGGCTTGACTTACTCTTCTTCTCTTTGGGAAAAGAGTCAAATCATGTACCATTTGCTGCTGTTTTTGAAAATGGGGATGCTCAATCTCTTATGTCTAGTCTCAAGGATGATTGACCCACATGATACTTTGTCTCCATTGAGACCTCCTATGATTGAATAGGAAATTCGTCATTGCCCTCCTGTAGAGAGTTAATGTTAATCACACCCTCATGTCTCTCCAGGTCAGATTCCAGACAAACTTTCTTTACATGTTGCATGTTGAGTGTTTAGCATCTGTGGTTGATGCCTTGTCCTCAACTTCATGTATCTCTTATGCATCCTCATCATTATATTACTCATCCCATTAGGCTTTAGATTTCATCATGCTGACCTATATCCATTCCATGGCCAATGTCTTGATAGAAAATTCACGATTTTCCTCTCCATAGTATGCTGATACAAGCTTATAACAACTGAGGAGAGTTTTAGAGGTCAGACTAAGAGTAGGCTCTATTGTTACAAGTTGGGCTTAGGAGATTTCATATTTATAGAGGAGCGGTGAGATGATGTAGGCAATTTACTAGTGAGACATTTTTGTATTTTACTTTGTCATGTCCCTTTCTTTGAGTAATCAAAATAATTTAATAATTTCTATTCAGCTCCTCAAAAAAACTTAATTTTGTAAGTAAAGTGCAACTAATATTTTTTATTAATTTAAAAAGATTCTCAAGGTGATATTTAATATTAAGTTCAAAGTGGTGACTAAAGTGCGAAAATAAGTATTAAAATAAAGAAAAAAGAAAATCATGTCAGTTTCTCTAAAAGTGTCTTTAAAAGGATTTTTGAGGAAGAGGATACATTCTGAATATTTCATCAAACCCTTGATTATTTGGGAGATTGAAACAGGTCCACTCTTTAGCCAAAGGAAAAAAACCCTTTTGGCCATCAGTTTTGTGGATGAAAACCCACCTAATTGATTGAGTGGATTCATATGGAGTTCACTGTTGTGCTGAACATTTGTGCCATTTAATTTTATAGTGTTTTGGATTTTGAGATTTCATTTCCAAGTATGCACTTAGGTTTCCAAATTGAAGGTTATATATATATTGTTGGAACTTGGGATTATTGAAGATCTTCTTGTAGTGTGGGAGAAAAAGGCTTGCAAATAAATTCATTGTTTGAAATCCCCAAATGGATGTGACCAATACCAATTCTATGGAACTGTCGTACCATGTAAGGAGAGATGATTTTATTTTAATTTAATAGCAGGTGAGTATTGACAGTTTGGAGATCAAAAAGTAAAGTGCTGAAGAGTCCTCATAAATTTAGGACTGTAAAGATGTGCCACTAGCCCTCAAGGCATAAAGTTAATTAACTTTGAGTCGCAGCTTCCTAAACTGTCATCTTGGGTTACGTGGGATCCAAAAAGGGTGAGTGTTGATAGAGTGTTAACGCCATGGAATTCTGACATCCTTGTTGTCCAGTTGTAATGCTTTTTGAAGGAAAAAGAAAATAAAGGGTGATGTGGATATGTAGGTGGACAAGAGTGTTGAAGAAATTTGTGGGAATTCCTAAGGGAGTTGAATATGTTATTTTGGAGGAACTAAAGCCTATTAAAATCTGTCGCCACCTATAGTGCATATTGTGCTGTAATGTCCCTTCCTTGAATCTAGGTTTTTCAGGTTAGGCAATAGTTATCAAGCAAACACATAGAAACCTAGATATACAGTAATTCTTCTCAAGGAAAGTACAAAGAAAAATGCAGTAGTAAACTTCTGCTAGTTTCAGATGTAATAATTGATTTCAAAGAGATTTGCAAACTTAGGAAAATGTATTGCTGGTTACAAATTTGGAAATTTTATAATTCAGATATGACTTTAGACAATTATTTGGACCTGGACTTGACACTCTAGAAGATTTACAAGCGTTGGGTTGTAATCATTAGGTTGGAGCTGATTGCTATTCCCAGAGAATGTCTGTTGCACAGATTTATGTGAAGTAATTGTTTAACCTCCAGCGCCCAAACCTAAGACCAGATTTGATGCATCTCTCTTTACCAAGGATTAGATGAAATCTTGATTCAAGGCTGGTTGTTCCTTTGCACCTAGTTGGTGTTAAGAGTGCTAGGGTTATATCTGGGGCATAAGGGTTAGTCCCAATCTTCAAACAAGTGTGATGCCTCCCCTTCTCTCCATTGGATGATACTCAAATTTGAGGTGTGCTAACCCTCAAAGGTTTCTGTCTAGTTGGTAAGCTCTGATGCAGAAGTATGATTTGAATGCAACCTTGCCTAGAAGTGTGTAATGAAGAATTCAATATCTGTTGTTGGGTTGGTAGTAGCAGCGGTCCTTCTTCCAGCCTATGCCCAGACCTGAAACTCGTGTAGGAACTCCCATATGACTTGGAAGATGTCATGCCTTCCTCAAACTGGTACAATTGTGTGTTAGGGATCTGATAGCCCAAGGCTTCAGCAATGGGGATGTGTGGCAACCTAGATCAGAAAATGCTTCTCCTCAAGCGCCAATAACAGAAGATACAACTCATAGGTCTGTTAGGGTGGCTGAGGGTTTTGTCCCAGAAACCAATCTTGGGAGCCTCTAAAATTTTCCAATCAGACTTTCCATATGCCTGCTCGCAGCTCTTGGGCAAACCCTAATGGCTCAGAATTGTAGATGTTGCCAAAACAATGATAGAACGAGATCTCCAATGCATAATTAATGCTTGGAATAACCAAAATGTGGAATTTCAGAGAGATCCAGTAGTGCAAAATTGATTATCAATGGTATTGGCAGGTGAAGGGTTTCGTCCTCAGCACACCAAGGCTCTCCACAGAGGGTTTTGTCCTTGTCTTGAGAAGATAATGGTTTGCAACAAAAAAATTTGACATCCCAAAAGAACATGCCTCACAATGGTGCCCAAAACAATATTTATATCTGCGTTGGGATGTTGGGAGTCCAAGTCGGCCCCCAAATAAGCTAGTTTTAATATTATTATTTAAAATAAAGACTAGGTTGGCCTTAGGCGCAATTTATTATTAAAATAATTAATATTATTAATATTACATTATTATTTTAATAGTGTTAAAAACACTCTTATTAATTAAAATAAAATAACACTAGAGTGTAGTGGCATAGGGGACATGATAGTCCTCCCACCCCACATATTGCTTGTCCTCAAGCAATTTCAACTCCAGAAGCACAATCCACTTCAAGTCAATGATGCTCCTCAATCCTGGTTACTGCTTTTGTAGATTCACCAATAAACTATCCTCTTTAGCAATAGTACTCACCCATCCTTGCTTCCTTTTGGCTCTTACTTTCTCAATACTTTCATCATCATATGTGTAAGCTTCAAATTCCTATACAATCACCTCTCCCAAACTGCAGTTATGAAGATTACTAGGGGATTTCTGATTCCTGGCTCTGCTATTCCTTGCTATCCACTCATTAGACCAGGAAACTCCTCAACATTTGCTGGTTCAATGCTGTCCCAACATGACACAATCAGCTGTAGTGACTTGTCATGGCTGATACCTTTCCTTTCTTTGCTCAAAAATAAAGATGAAAACCTTCTTGCATAAATCTCAAGTACCTCTTTGAAGACCAAAGGTGGAAAACACACCTTCCATGCAATCAACCTCTGCTTGGTGGCTGACCCAAAGGGGTAGGACAAACTGAGAATATGGGTACCGTTAGAATTGGCTGGGCGATGCCACCCAAGATCTATGGACCAAATGGAAAGCACAAAAAGAGAGAATAGAATATGACAAGAATAAACTATATTCAATGTCATTGATATGATATGATTATGATTGATTACAATGAGAAAGACCCCTTGGATATATAGCCAAGGTGAGAACATACAAGGGCATAAGATTATGACAAGTCTCGTAATCTTATGACATGAGACAACTAGGAAAACCTATCACTCCACAAAAGGTGGAGAGATAATCACATGATGTGTCCACAAAAGGTGGAAGTGATGAGATAATGACATGTCAAGTCCACCAAAAGTGGAGATTCTCCAACAACCTCCTATGTGGTCCCTAAGTAAACTTAACTAAGGTGTAATTATGACCTAGGGACAAGGTACAAGATATTTAATTACACCAACACCCCCACTTAAGTGTAACTGTAGGGAGAAAGTACCACAAATGCAAACAATGCAAGATGGGTCCCGACTACTAGGACATGTTAGGTACCCATGTACAAACAATGTAATCTCTCACAAACAAGGAAAGGGAGAAAACCTCATGGGACAAAACTCCCCCTCAAAAGAGAGAGATGAAATACAAAATAGAAATACCCTCAATGAAGAATGAGAAGGTAAAACCCCATGTGAGGAAAAAAGACCCCCCATAAGAGAGAAGTGAAGAGAAGCAGAAG
>VDFB02180762.1:0-12365 GCA_007258455.2 Sequoia sempervirens | reverse complement strand
GGTAAACACATAGGGCATCTCCCTAGTATCCTCTAGCCATCCCTCACAATCTACATAGGGTTGCCAACAAACTGTATCTAGATCATCTACAAGACGCTGCCAATGATCTAATTTACCTAGCCTCAGCTAAGTAATGATATCTGCATATCTGAATCTATATGGTCGACCAGCCGACCACTGTCCTTGAGTCAATGGTTGCATGACAGCAAAATGCTCCCATGCCCATATTTGTAATAGCGAACAACCAACTGCAAAACTATGACCTTTGTCGTATACAATGTGATGTAGCTCATCATACAAATGTGCAAGCATGCATGATCCCCAAGCATAACATCTGCCTTGCATCACCATCCTCTCGAGTACATGACCCCATCCAACTACAAAGCCCTTCGACCTATGGTCAGGGCACAACACACCTCCAATAAAGCCTGCAAGTACAGAGGGAAAGGGCGCATATGAATCTACAATCTCACCCCATGGGATGAAATATCCAGCAATATGATCATCTCTAAAAATCCTCCTCAAAGCATCAGCGCCTCCCACCTCTTGGCCATCAAACCTCACTATCTCTCCCATCACTGGGATCCTCAAGATATGGTACACGTCCTCAAGAGTCACGGTAATCTCTCCTGTCCCCAAGTGAAAGGTGTTTGTGTCAACTCACACCCTCCAAGTGCTGTCACAGACCCCTGAGGTGCACCTCAGGCATGTCAAGCAACAAGGTCAATCCACATGCCTTGATCAAATCTCAATCTACTGCACAAGCTACGGAATCAAACTCCCTATCCTCAGAAATATCTCCCGTAGCTAGAAAATGCCCAATCTCTCCTATTGAATAGGACGAGAACATCAAGACCAAACAGTATCAAAATCAATTCATCATGACAAATCAATCAAATCTCAAAGCAAATTTATCAAATCCTATTTGTTTTTAACAACTTTAGAAGAAAACATACCAACCTATTTGTTTTTCATTTTCATGGAAAGCAAATTTATCAAATCATGTTTGTTTTTAACAACTTTAGAAGCAAACTTATCGACCAACTATTTGTTTTTAACAACTTTAAAAGAAAATTTATCAGCTACTATTTATTTTCCAACAACCTTGGGAACAAATTGATCACACCAAACAACATCAAATCAGGGGCGCTATGGAAATCATCATGGGCGCTACATAAACCCTGCGGGCGCTTTGCATGTGACCGCTGGCACTATGAAAACAATCATGGATGCTACAGCAATCCTAATGGGCGCTATAGGATCATGGGCGCTATAGAAAATCTAATAGGCACTATGCAATCATAGGCACTATGAAAATCATAATGGGCACTATAAAAAATAGAAAGGGTGCTAAAAGAATGCTTTAAAACCTACAAAAGGTTGGGAAACGTGCTCCTAAACGAAAAATTTCAAATCACAAAAGTTTAACAGGTACATACATCGGAGGTCCATAGTGTGTACCGCAGTTCATAGTGTGCCAATCAATCAATCATAGTGCGCCAATCTATCAAATATTTGACAATCAATCAACATTTGACAATCAGCATCTGCAGCAAATTTCTGGGGAAAATTTCAAAATTCTTTGAAGCAATGCATAAAACACATCACTTCAAAGAGGGGAAAAATGTATACACCGAAAAATAGTCACATCACAATAGTCTAGTAATTAATTGAATATTTTTAATATTTAATTAAATCTTGAATTCAATCTGCGTATAAATAAATTTAAATAATTTATTTATATTGTTCATTCTTTCATTTCAATTAAATAAATAAGTTTATTTAATCACTTTTCTTATCCATTTCTTAATTAATTAAATAAACATTATGATTTATTTATATTAAATATCATATAATCTTGGCTTGAATTTTTATTCAAATAAAGATTAAATATTTCTCTCTTCTAAAATCCTCAAAATTCCATTCACAATTAAATATTCCAATATTTAATTAATTCCTCTAATTCCATTCACAATATTTAATTAATTCTTCTAAAGTCTATTCACAATTAAATATTTCAAATATTTAATTAAATCTTCTATAGTCCTAAAATCAAAAATCAAACTCACATGAAATTAAATAAATCTTATTTATTTAATATTGGATTATCTTCAACAACCGTGAAACAAACTTCCAAAACAAAAAATTAATTTCTCTGTTCCTATGCAAGCTTGTTCCGTGGGTTGAAGACAAGCCTCCATTCTTCTCTCCAACCTCCCAACATCTTCCATCTTCCTCTCAACCTCTCCATCTCTCACCATTCAAAATTACTAGACAATCTCACAGCCATTGATCTTTGCCAGCCAGGCTCTTGCCTGCAAAAATCTATAAAAAGGACTGTCGGGTTTCTGAAAAACATAGAAGCTTTCATAGAGGAAAACTATAGTCAATTAGCTTTCCAGCATTCATAGCATTTCAATTTTTAGCATAGCATAGTTTAGCATATTAGCATTTCATATCATGGCTTATCATCCTCATTTCATAGTTTTAGAAGCATCCATAATCCATGCAGCCCCTGTGCATAATTTGTAGCCCCTATGCATATCTGTATCAGCATTTCACTCCACCAGCATATAGGATAGAGAAGCATTCTCCCTTTGCATACTCGTTCTACAGGTTGCCATTCTAAGAAGCTTTGCTTACACAATCTGAGAGCAACAGCTTCAAGAGAATCACTGGAGATAGAGAACAATGGAATGATTCTCAAGAAGCTCTGTTTGTTATCTTTGATTTCAATTTATCTTGTTTCTTTAGTTTAATGTTTCATTGGTGTGGTTTTATTGTTTCATTTGATACTAGCATTTTCCACACACAAATCATGCCAAATGCTAAAAAATTATATCTTCAAGTCTAGTTTTTAGATCACTTTGAATTTTTAATTTCAGAAACTAGAGAGATATCGCTATTTCCTGAGATGCTTTTTTACTATTTTTGAATGCTTGATTTTTATGAAGTATTCAATTCTCCACATGAATGAAGGAATTATTCTTCACTTTTCTTTCCAAAATCATCGATCATTAACATAAATAACATTCTATAATCATGCAATAGCTTTTGAGTTATGTGGTAACTTGAGTTATCTTTGGTGGAAGAATAATCATGAAATGTAATAATTGTGAGAGATCTTTGAACTCAACATGAAACAAATACTCATCCCATTAATTTTGGAATGATTGATGCTCCATTTTTTTGCATGAATGTAGGAGTGTGTTGAGATTCTTCTCTATCTTCTCATTACTTCTTCACAACCTTCTAATTCTTTCAGGAGTTAACTGATTCAAGTGTCTAGAGCTCTCTACTGCAAGTGTCTATGAGCTTCTTCTTCCCATGAGTTATTTAATAATTCATTTATCTACATTATATCATCTTAAACACTTCATGGAGACATATTAGAGGAAATTTGGATCACACTTATCTACTAAAAATAAATCAAACATTTATTTTATATTTTACTTTAAACAAGCTAAAGAACTTTCAATCATTACTCAAATCCACTTTAACATTAATACATTAGGAAGAAATAGATGATTTTCTTTAATAAAATATGAGAAAATTTATGGTCTCATCAAGGGGTGAATCAGTATCTTCTTAAACTTGTTGAACAAATACCATCCAATAACTCTAATACATAAGATAGTAAAGATAAGCAAGAGTATTAACAAAGCATAAAATGACACAACACATGAACACCAAAATTTTTACATGGAAAACCTAGAATGGGAAAAACCACAGTGAGGGCTAGCTCTCAACATTGTATAATCAATTATAAAATATTACAAAAAGGATGGCTCACTGCCAGGAATTACTATCTAAATACAAAATCTCACTGCCTATAGAATTACAATAATAGAATGGCTTACAGCCAAAAAAATGAATTGATAATATACACCTAACAAGTGTTGATTCAGTTCCTTTTAACCTCAATAACTAGACTTGACACACTTCATCAGCTTTTCACCTCTTCACATTCACATCAACTACTCACAACTACTACTATTCACACTTCAATCTTCAAAATTGTCTAACATATATACCTGATCCATCCACAAGCATCAATTAGGTTGGCCTAATTAGATGCAACCAAAAAGACTATTTGTTAGCTCCAAAAATCCTTGAAGAGATAATTCAAAATGTACAACATGCTACATCATGCTAGCATAGACCTAAGAGAGGTCGTGCACATACATCCGCAAAAAAAAATTAATTCTCCATAACACCAACTATCCATGAGGTCGGCCAGAGATGGACCAAATGCAAAAAAGTAACAATAGAGTAATGTCGATACACGATATGAGCATTTGATCACAAGAGATCTTAAACAAAACAACCTTTTGACATCCAAAAATGTATCCCAAAAATAGCAAACAATAGTAATCAACAATTGAGAACTATGGACCAAAACACCAAATGATGATGACTGCATACCAATTCGGATATCAATCTAGAATACCAGATCAAACTAAGACTTAATCTTGTAGTTGCAACTCATATACCATGGTGACATCAATGACAACAAAAATTGTATATAAAGATATTCTTCATTTTTCCAACAATATCCCCCTTTGTCATTGATGGCAACATGTGCCAAAATTTTTGAAAACTAAACTCCTATTTACAACACTCTCCCCCTATGACCAATATTCTCTTTCGTTATCACTTTTCTCTCCCCATTTGACATCAAGGACAAAGGGCGGCCTTAAAATTGAAATATGAAAACACAAAAAGAAAGCATTAACCAGAGGACAGCGAGCCTTGAAGCTCTTTAAGAATATCTTTCCATGCTAATTTACCATCTTCCCAACTTTTCTTTGCAGAAATCAACATCTAGTTTAGGGATTCCAATTCTACCAAAGTTTCCTCTACATCATCCAGGGTACCAGGGATCAATTTTATCTTTCCAAATTTTTGTACACTCACCAAGGCATTGGCAACTAGGGTGAATTCCATCCTTACAAGGTCACCTAACTAACCAAATTTTCTAATGATATCTTCTTTTTGCTTCTATAAAATAAAGAATTCGTCTCTATGAGTAGAGATAGCATTTGAAGTTGATTTGTATCTATCGTTAGATGCATTGTAAGTATCGAAGACAACATTCAACTAGGACTCAATAGAGTCCATAATATTTTTCATAATCTGAGTGGCATCCAGCCACTTCAATCAATAAGCAAGGACAACATTTGCTTCAGATTCACAAATGTGTACATCATCCATATTCTTCTCAACATTTGTGTGTGCTAGAGCACACTTGTCATGTAGCACCAACAACCTTTTCTCTACAAGCTTCTCCTCAACCTCTTGTATTGTCTTCTCACTAAGTCTGGAGGCATACTCCTTAAAGGATTCCAATAACAATCTCAAATTCTCTACCAGAGTGAGATATGTATCTATTGAAGTACCGAGTGTGGCCTCCTGTAATTCTTTAAGAGCATCTTCAATGATATCTATTCATTTTTGATGAGTTTCCAAAATCTCCTTTCTTCGGGATGCCTATAATACATCCCCTAATACCACCTTATGAATAGGAGAAATTTTATCTAAGTCCACAAAGACTTCAATCATAGGAAGTTGTAGAAGCTCTGGAGGAATCACTGAATGGAACCTAATCTTATTGGATAGCAAGCCTTTCAACACATCATCACTGGGAGACCTATGAGATTTCACAATCTGCTTTTGATTTTCTTCATTTTTCTGGAAAATTCCACATTTTTTATTTCCTCCTCTTCCTCTTCTTTTTCTTCTTCCTTCTCTTCTTCTTCCATTTTCTCTTCTTCTTCCTTTTTCTTTTCCTCCTTATCATTTTCATCTTTGTCTTTGTCCCTATTGTCTTCTTCATCATTTCCTTCACTTTCACCTCTATCTTGTTCTTTTTGAGCATTATCCTTTTCACCTTTTTCATTACACTTTTCTTTTTCAATATTATCTTTTTCACCCACAATATGCTCTAGAGGAGCATCATTATGTTTCTTTGGCTTTGCTTCTCCCTCATTTTTTTTCTCCATCTTCAGAGGATCATTTTCAATACCTATATCCAGAGGGATATCCGCATCATTTGTATCCACAAAAATACCTATGTCACCTATACGGGAAGGAATATCTTCCTCAACTTCTTCTACAGTGACTTCTTCACCTAACTTAGGTGCAAAACTAGATGGTGGTGCACCAAGCATGCCATATTTCTCAGTTGTATCTCTAATTACTTCTTCAATTTCCTTTTTTTCTTTACCTATTTCTTATCCCTTGTCATCAAAACTCTCTTCTTCATCTGGAATAGATCTACACATACCTTCTTCAGAGTTTTCAGAGCATTTGGGGCCAAGGAAGATCCAATTTTCTCAAATGCATCATTTATTATTTCCTCTTCTAATTCAATAGCCTATGATCTCCTTTTCATCAAGCATACCCACATTTTCTCAAGCACATTCTTCTTCACATAATCCCACTTAACATCCAAAATGATAACATACTAAATAGTGGCTAAAATTAAAAAAAATTATCCTCTTTACCCACTTGATCATAATACTTTGTTGTACGCTTCAAAATATCTTCAAAATGTATCAAGGAATTAAGTATTAACTCTAATTTGAAAGGGGTATCAAGTCTTACCAGATTGTCCTTTTTTCATCTTGTTTCGGAGAGGCTTCCTCAAACATTTTTTCTTTCTTTTGGTGTGCATATGAACACCAAAGTCCTATTCTTCATCTTCCTTAGAGGATGAAACAACATGTACTCTCTTGGAACTAACACCAACTTCTTGAGAAGCACCTTCACCAGAAGACACATTTCCTCTTCTCTTCCTTACCAATTTTTTTGTGAGGTCCTCTTCCTCTTCATCTTGATCATCAATAATACTAAGGTTTTTCTCTCTTGTATCTTTTTCTTTATTTCCTCTCTTTCCAGGTACCATCCTAGGATTCCCTTACCCCTTCTTAGATCTAGTAGTAGGTCTAGAAGGATCTAGGCCTTTTTCTTTTTTAGCAAAACTAGGTTCAGCTTTTTCTATAGGGGTTGCGGTGGGTTTAGAAGGAGTAGTCCTGTCAGATCTCCTTGGTCATGATGATTTTTCATCCATATGCTCTCTCTTAGCCCTACTCTATGTAATATTCTCATCAGCATAACTTGCTTCTCTAAGCTTCTTTTATACATTCTTTCTTATTATTGGCTTATTGTGCTCTAGGTGAACCTCCATATATTTTTCAGCATAAGTCCCAATTCTAGGCTCATTGACATCTTTCAAAGTTTTCAGCAACATTTGCACATAACCTTTAGCTTCATTCTTTGTAATTTCATAGCCTAATGGTTGAATCCACACAATCTGGGGTTCAACAACTTCAATCATACATTCATCAGAAGAGACATGAAATATGATATCATTTTTGTACTTCTCAACAATTTTCCTCAGAATCCTTTCTCTCTCATTCATATTATTCTTGAGCACAGGAAAATAATGGTGTTAGAGTATTATCCTTGTTCTTTAAATCACCCAGATTATGTATGTAATCAAAGAAATTTAATGTGCCACCCATCTAGATGTATCCCAAAATACCACATCATCCTTTCCAGGAAGTCTTTTTAGAAAATAGAACAACAAGCATACAATCAATGAGCTAAATTTAAAAGCATACTTCTTTTCCTTGGCCATTCTCAAATTTTTGAGCAACTGTTGTTATAGAATTTTGCATAGATCATAATCTACACCATTAACTACCATATCAAAACTAGTATAAATAGCCATAGCAGACATAAAGTTCTCTTTGTTGGTGAAGTAAATTTTATGTCCAATCATTATAGCGGCATACTTCACTATAGGATTATTGATAAGCTTTGTAGTAAGTGCTCTCCTATCACATGTGGCACCTGTGAGTTCCATAACAACTTCATTATTTATTGCTTTCAACACATGTAATGGTTTGGTATCATAAAGTCCAGTAACATCCTTAATTGCTTCCTTAGTAATAAGATGGGGTTGGTTAGTCCACAAGAATTTTTCATGTATTCTACTAAGAACTGGTTTTACAAACTTATCATCAATCGGGGAACTAAAATTAGGAAATTTGTTCCATCTATCCAATTTCTTTGCAACAATATTTGAATATTTAGGTTTCACCAATAAATTATCCCCAGTGAGCTCATTCTACCAAATATCCACCAATTTGCCATGATTGAATTCATCAATTTTGACTCGAATGTACATTATTGTATCCTCTGTCAGCACAACCCTGTGAGGGTTTCCATTCTTCTTAATTTTGAGCTCAAACGATTTCAAAAAGATGATTTGCATGAACCCACAACAACATGGATAAGCAAAATACCTTTTTCTTCATGAAGAACCAAAACTAGGGTTTGCACAACTCAAACTCCAAATCACCTCAAGAACGCTCCAAAATTTCTCTCTAATTTCTTAATGCGTGCAAGTGATTAGAATGTCTTGCTAAATTACTTTATAAAACAATGATCTACCCTAATTCATATTAAATGCAGTATGTTAAAAAGCTACTAAAAACATTCTTCTCAACACCTAAAAACCCTGATGCACTTCGCAAATCAACATGCCTACATATTTTCTTCCGTTTTCTTTTACAAAACATTTAGGGGGTATATATATTTTTTTGTTAAATCTCCCCTAAGACCATGCAAGGTCTTATTCCTGGAGGAATTTTCTGCATTGGATGAGGGTACAAACACATTCGTTCTATCAGGCTCTTCATTCTTTCTCCAAATTTTGTTCATATATTGCTTAACCTCTTCCTTGTCAATTTTATTTACTGGCTCATTTTGTTTTACCAGATCAGACTGCTTTCCCTTTTTACTTTTTCAAACTCTTGAGATATGTCCCAATTTGTTGCAATTATAGTAGACAACATTTCTCTAATTAGTTTGACTTCCACTGACCCTTTTCTTGCACTAATTAGCTTTGTGTCCAAACTTTTTACAAGTATAATAGTAGCCATTAAAGTATTGATTTAATCTACCTCCATTAAATTGATTCATCATCTAGGTTCTGCATTCACTGGCTTTATGTCCAACTTTCTTTCATGTAAAACATTGAACGGAGAAGTAACCATGAAAATGATTCATCCTACTCTTTCACTTTGTTTCCTTATGACCAAATTTATTGCAAGAAAAGAAAGTACCATTGAAATATGGATACCTTTGAGCATTTGGTTGTCTTATAGTAAGTTTTCTAGCAAAGTTCTTTGAATTTCTTTTATGCTTCCCTTTATCTCAAGTTTTTTGATTGTCTACTGCATTCTACACAGCTTTGAAACTTTCACCAGTATCATTTCCTAGACCACCTTTGTCTTTAGAGGGTCTTTTCCTTGCAATAAACTCATCAAGCTTGTTGGAGCTAGATTTGAAACTATCTTCATAGTGTTTGGATTTCTCCAGATCTACCTTTAGATTCACCACTTCTTGTTCAAGCTTAGTGCATTCATCAAACTTTCTTTGCAAAAATTTATTCAAACACTCTTCAATTCTTTTCTTTTCCTCCACTTTTACCTTCAAACCAGTAATCTCCTCATTTACTTCTTTAACTGTTCACTCACTTCCCTATGTATTTCTTTGAACTTCTAAATTTCTCTTTTACTTTCTGGACACATTCATTTGCCTCATCAATATTTTCTTTCCAATCTCTTTTTTCACTTTTGACCTTGTCAAGATCTTCAAGCTAAGCCTAGAGCTCTTCTTTATCATTCATTTATTCCATCTTTAGGATCTTCCTCAAGTGGTTAGGATTCTCCAGGGGAACTAAGCTCTGATACCAATTGTTTAATATCCAAGATACTGAGAGGGGGGTGAATCAATATCTTCTCAAACTTGTTGAACAAATACCATCCAATAACTCCAATACATAAGATAGTAAACATAAGAAAGAGCATTAATAGAGCATAAAATCACACAACACATGAGCACCAGAATTTTTATGTCGAAAACCTAGAATGGGAAAAACCACGATGAGGGCTAGCTCACAATATTATATAATTGGCTATAAAATATTACAAAAAAGGGTGGCTCACTATCAAGACTCACTTTCTGAATACAAAGGCTCACTACCTACAAAATTGCAATAGTAGAATGGCTTACAACCATAAAAATGAACTGATAATGTACACCTAACAAGTGTTGATTCAATTCCTTTTAAGCTCAATCAATAGACTTGAGACACTTCATCATCTTTGCACTTCTTCGCATTCACATCAACTACATGCAACTACTACTATTCACACTTCAATCTTCAAAATTGTTCAACATATATACCTGATCCATCCACAAGCATCAATTAGGTTAGCCTAATTAGATGCAACCAAAGAGACTAACTATTGGCTCCAAAAATCCTTCAAGAGATAATTCAACATGTGCAACACACTACATCATGTTGGCATAGACCTAAGATAGGTCACACATACATCTACAAAACAAAATTAATTCTCCATAACACCAACTATCCATGTGGTCAGCCAAAGATGGACCAAATGGAAAAAAGTAAGAACAAAGTAATGCCAATACACCATATGAGAATTTGAGCATGACAGATCTTGAACAAAATAACCTTCTGACATATAAAAATGTTTCCCAAAAACTACAAACAATAGTAATCAACAGTTGAGAACTAGGGACCAAAACACTGAAGGATGATGATTGTATACCAGTTCAAATACCAGTCTAGAATACTAGATCAAGCTAAGACTTAGTCTTGTAGTGTCAACTCATATACCATGGTAACATCAGTGGCAACAAAAACTGTATAAAAGGATGTTCTTCATTTTTCCAACAAAGGGTTCCCTACCAAAGGAACCCCTTTTTAAATATTCTCCTTCAAATGAATTCATTGGCATCTAGCTTAGGGGTAGCCTGACTAGACATGTATTATATCTTGGCATCTAGCATGGGGGTAGCCTAACTAGACATGTCTTATATCTTGGCGTCTAGCTTGGGGGTAGCCTGACTCGACCTGTCTTATATCTTGGCATCTAGCTTGGGGGTAGCCTAACTAGACCTATCTTTTTTGTGGTTGTCCTACAATGCAACTTGTAGTAGCCATAGGCTTATCTAATTAGTATTTCTTTTCTAGACTGAGAACTTGTAGAGATCCTTTGCATTAATCTTTCCTTGTAGGAATAAGCACCTATGAGGACCAATCAAACTCCACGAAGCCTCTCACACCGGGCTTCCCTTTGGACCAAGCACCTGGGGTGCCTCCTTTGTAAGTCTAAGGACTTGTAAATCACTTCATCTTATGGGATTTCTTTGTTCAACTATGTAGGACTGAGCACTTGCAAAGCCTTTTTTTACCTTTCTATAGGTCTGAGAGCCTATGGTGCATTTTGTTCACCTTTCGCAAGACCGAGTACCCATGGACCCATCTCTCTCTTATCTTCTCAATCGTGTATACTAGATCAAAGGCTTGCATCTTCTTCATCCTAAATACCTCTTTCTCTCTTTGACATTGGTTACTTCCCTGACTTTGGGGTGTATTCTTCTCTTGAAGTAGTCGACCCTTACATTCTTCTCTTCATTTAAGAATTCTTCTATGTGTTATTTTTAATTTTGGGATGAAGCATAATATTGGGACAACCTTTTACATCAAGGTCTCCTTTACTTTGTTGACTCAAATCATTTAGTTTGTTTTGTGTCTGTGTGTATGTGTTTTTTTTATGTTCTAACTCCATAATTCAATGGCTTTTTTATGTTCTAACATTGTTTTCTTGTGCAGATCTTTCTTGTCTAATGTGTTTGTTTTGTAGGACTTCAGCCTGTGGGGCATGTTTCCTTAGTTTGAAGGGTTATCTATTTCCTCTACAATATCCTTTTGGTATCATAATGTTATGTATGTTTAGTATATTTTATTTAGCATGTATATTAGTGTAGATTCATATGCTTGCTAAAGTGGGGAGGAAATGTAATGTTGTAAAATTTCACCCTTTGCAATTTCACATACATTCTTGTATCCACTTTAGTGTCTAGTCCCTTCGTATTTTCATAGGATCATTTTAGCCCCTGCATCAACCTTTTTCCCTCTTAGGATGCTCAGGACCGCTTTTCAGTAGCTACCTTCTCATGTCAACTTTTACATCAAACCTTGTGTTTTTCCCATTCTCATCATTTTTAGTGTGATGTGCCTAGATGCTAATTACCTTTGTACTAGCTCCTAAACATTCAATATTCAAATGACTATTTTTGAGTGCCTTGACACTTGTTAGCTACTTCTATCAGTGGTAACAACCTGAGACACATTGTAACAACTTAGGAAGCTTCTTTTCCCTCCTCTTCTCTCTTTAAAAGCTATCTTTTCAATCCATTTGGCCTTCTTCTTGGTATTTCTCTCTTAGATACGCTCTATTCTCTCTTGCTCTCTTGTTTAC
>VDFB02180760.1:0-32327 GCA_007258455.2 Sequoia sempervirens | reverse complement strand
TCAAGTCGTTATGCTGCAAGAATGAGCATCCAACACTCCTCTATTATCAACCTTCGAAATCTTGCATCCTTGTGCAGGTGGAGAAGAGCAATGGAGATAAATCGAGTTTAGCATGGAGATCAGTTTGCGTTTTGCTTCTTATTTTGATTTTCATATTGTCTCATACTCTATTGTGCTTGATAGGAATTAGTTAATTTATTGTTTTCATTACACTAAATCTATTGATTATTTCCCTATCTACAACAAGCACTTAGAAATAAACAAGAAGAATAAGAAAAAAGAGAAAGAACACAAAGATTTACATGGGGAAAAGCCTTTCACATAAAAATCCCCACACTCCAAAACCATAGAGCCAATATATTATTCAGTAACAAATATAATTACCATATATTCTTTAGGCTCAAGGCCATTATAGGAGATTTCATCTTGTTCCATCTCTGGTAGAATTTCGATAGTATAACCCCTATGAATAACACTTCACACTTAATGCCTCTAGAAAAACACCTATATTTATAGAGTATATAGTGCCTAGGATAGAAGTTTTCTTAAACCCACACCCATGCATGAACATGAAATAAGAAAGACACTACATGCAAAACCATGCAACAAGCACATGGAAGAAAGCACCTGTCAAAAATCTAGGCATCCACATTCAAACTTTGACTCAAATAGGAATATAAAATTCATCCTTGCACAACTCCAATTGCAAATAGAAACTTCCAACCTTGAATTTTCAAAGTGGGTGCCAACTTCCTCAAAAGTAGCAACATTCCATAGTTAACTCAACATGCCTTAACACATGTCACCACCATGCAACTCTGAGAAGTTTTTATAAACTCCTCTCTCCAAATGAGCACCCAAGTGATAAATGGTACTATGGCACACCTCCATGAAGTATGCACAATTAATAATGATTCCAATAAGCTCCTAGGTGAAAAGTGTCACTCTGCTGAGCTTTACACCTTGCATGTAGGATATAAAACTCCCTAATGGGTCCCACAAAGTGCTATCCAACTATTATAGTTAGCAACATAAGATATATCATTATTTTCACAATTATTTATCCCAAAATAATGCTAGGGCTTAGAGGTTGAGACACCTTAATCCCAACACAAGAAAGGTATTCATCTAATTGGTTGGATTAGATTTTGCACTAAAAGGAAGATGATGGTATGCAAATTTACAATAATTCTTTATAAAATAGATCTCTTGGTGTTAAACTTATCTAGGGCCTCTTCTCAAAACCAAGTTTATAATTTTCCAAGATTCTCTAGAGTAATTATTTTGATTTAGATGACTTGGATCATATTTTGACTATATCTAACCCTCTAAAAGGCTCACACCTTTAGAATTTCATGCTCCATTGCAAAAAAATAATTACTCATCACTTGACTTGGGAAATCAATGCTGGAAAAAATGTAATTTTTTTGGAGGATTCTTGGAATGAATTTTCTTACGCTCTCCAATAGAATGTACTTGAATTAAGCTAAGTTATTCTCTTAGGAATATGGGGTGTTAAAGTGATGGACTATTTCACACAAAGTTTATTTTTTGGCCTCGTAATGGGTATGAAAAGATGTTTATAAGTTAGGGATCCCATAAGAATAGGTTAAAATTTTAAAAGAGAAAATGGAAATAAGAAAATTATTTATTAGTGAAGTGCTATATAGGCTTAAATAGAGTTGTTCAAACTCTAGGGAATATACTATGAAAATGGGGTACAGAGTGAAAGAAACATTAGTAATGTAGAAATATTGGTTGTCTTGACTATGTTAGAAAAATGACCGACTTCCTAAAATAGGAGCCTTTTCAAGGAAGGAAATGTAAAATAAAATTTTAACAAATAATAAGTTTTTTTTTGGGGTTTTATAGGTCCTTCTAAGTGTCAAGATTATGTGGGATTTAAAAATAAATGATCAATCATATCTTGGCTAATTGTCCCTATACCTTAAGTGTTGTAAATGGCTTGTGCAGAACTAGGTTAGTCAATAGCTCTCCTAGAGGACCTCTCAAATATTTTTAAGCCATGACCAAACATTAAGAATAATTTAATTTTCTCTTGTTTATGGAATGTAAACCTCTCACTTTTAATATAAGGGAATTTTAAAATAAAAAATAGGTGTATATTCTTGGACAACAAATTGGAGGTTAAAAAAATCAACTCAAGTTAGAGGTGGCTATTAAAGAAGTTGTGTAGTCCAGGCTTCCCTCACAAGCTATCCAAAAAAATATTTTACTTCCTAGGATATAGTGAGATTTTATAGAGATGGAAAGGTAGCAAACTCCTCCCACTTGTTACTGAAAACTGAACTTTGATGGGGTTACCAAAGGCAATATGATCCCTTATGATGCAAGTAGAATCAGCTAATTCAAATGGATCAATAATCTTAGCCACATTGAAAAAATAGAAGGATGGGACTAATAACAAAGTAGAAATTAAAGTTTTCCTCATAAACCTACAAGCTTAAAAATAATATGGTATCAAATCTATCAAAATTGAAGGTAATTCAATGATCCTTGTCAATATAATTAGGAGAGGAAACTCAAATTAGAAAATCAATAACATTCTACATGAGGTGTGGCCTATTCTTGATTCTTTGGCCTCATTCTTTATCCAACATGTGCATAGAGAATTAAATATAGAAGAAATCTTCCTTTCTAATTATGCAATTGATAGTAAGGTAAATATTAAAATCATTAATAATATTTTCATGATAAATTATGACATTTGGACTCAATGATGATTTTGTTTCCAAATCTTATTAAAGATGTAATCATATTAATATTGTTAGCCAAATGAGATATGCAAATATCACACTACCCTAGATTATAATGAAGAGTTGTATAAGATCATTCCCTTGCTCCCATGAGGAATATAACAAATTTATTTGGATTTCACTTTTTTTTTTTTTGGCTCTCCTTATATACAATGGGAACTAGTATAAGATTAATTTTTAAGAAGAGATAGACCACTTTTTTGGGAGTGGTCATAAATTACCATTTGCAAATTATGATGTGGTAACTAAAAGGATTTGCAATATAGATAGCTTGTTTGAAAAAATAGAAAACTATTTCTTTCCAATTTTCTCAAATCAAAGCTTTAATACTAAATATTATGAACTTGCATAAATAATAGAAATACTCTATATAACAATGGCATAATACTCAAAACTAGAATAAATGGTCCAATGGGTTAGGCTTAATTGGGTAAAGCATTGAGTTCTCATTGTGGAGACCCAAGTTCAAATCCAAGAGGGACATCCAATAGGAAATTCTAAGTTGTGACTCTTAGTCTTCCATAGTTGGCTTCTAGTGTGGAGGTGGTTTCTAAAAAAGAATTCCTAAGTTGTGACTCTTGGTCTTCTATAGGTGCTTTCTAGTGTGGTTTCTTGTTCAAGGAGTTGATATTATTCACATGGTTGTGCTCTTAAGAGCTTGTATTAGTCCCATATTGATACTCATATGAGTGTAATATTTACAAACAATTAGTAATAAAAAAACTAGAACAAACCCTTGAGGTAAGGCAACATCATACAATGCTTCATATGGAGAAAGGAATTGAACTATATCTCCAACATGAGATTCAAACATATACAAATCCTTCATATGTCCTCACTTTCCTAAGCCTGATAATATATGACAATAAACTACCTACCACTACCACTTTCACACACACGTGGGATAAGTATGTTTATTCTAGAAATTACCAAATATAACTAACTTAATCGCATATGACATTTTCATCAATCAATATATATTATAGTATCATATTCGTAGGTACCTAACACTTTTAAGTTTATTTTTTTTAAATTATTCCCATGTTTCCCTTATTTACTAGTTCTTGTGAGATTACAATAGCATGGATTATTCCAAATTATAAGGTAGTGTGGTATTTTTAAGGATATATAACCAAATTACTTTGTAGATCAGCCAAAATATACATTCAAGAGAATTCATGGTACATCCATAGACAACATAACTTAAGCATCAACATTACCTATTAATCTACTTATATCATCCCTAGTATACTACATGCTTTCCTACTTTATTTTATTTTATCTTTGTTCACCGTCATTGAATCAACTTTGCTAGGGGTTTGACCAAGGAAGAACCCCCTACCTAATGACTTCTCAATAGTATTTTTAAACATCATTTTATTGTTAGAGGTTTCATACACTATGCTGAATTAGAATATGTTATAATTCCTAATCAAATAAGTTCATATCCACAAGGTCTTAGGTGTAGCTTTGCACTCACAAAGATTTATTCTATACTTGTAAAAGTAAACTAAATAGTCATACAATAAAATTTAAGTTATATAACATTCATCTAACATGCCCTAATTTTCTAATAAATTAATGAATTAGTTTATGACACCTAGAAAAAATAAAATAGTTTGTATTGAATATAGATCTAAGTACACTTATTTATTCATTTAATTTCATATTAATTTCAATATTTTACATTATCAAATGTCAATTCCAACTCCAAATCCCAAGTTAGATTGTTATTTATCATAGTTTAATTAATTACCTAGGATATTTATGTAAGACATTTTATTTTCCCTTAAAAATTTCCTTTATTCAAAATGAGCTTTATGTGAATTAAGCATCTTCATTAGTTGAGTCACTACAAATTAACATTTCTATAATAATTTTTATTTTGTAAAGTATGATTTTTATATTAAAATATTCCCTATAGTCACTAAAAGTAAATATCCCCCACCCTTACATATTTTTGAACATTCTTCTACTAATCGTCATCTATGAAAGTAAAAAATGTAAGGAAGCTAAGGTAGTAGAAAAACTTCCTACACTAATCTTGAGAGGAGGGTTATGCAATTTTTTTTTTCTAGATCTGAATAGTTACATAAACTTAAATATAAATAAATATAAATAACATTCATACCATAACACAGTGATTTACAAGGGGAAAACCCTTTCAAGATAAAAACCCCACACTCCACAAGCCTCCCAATATATTATTTAGAATTTAACAAGATTACAATATACTTGTATAGCAATATTTCTCACAAAAGTACCACCAACATAGATTTAGAGGCAACTAAATAGTTATAAGACTCTTTCACACAACCTCCATCTTATGCACCTAATATATAGGAGATGTAATACACAAAACCATCAAATGGTATTACAAAACCATAAGATAAAACCACCTAAAAAGTGGCATCCATCCTTATCTCCAATAATATCTATGCCTATGATGTGTCAAAAATAAAACACCACTACATGCAACTCCCCCTTTGCAACAAATTTATGTGCAACACATTTCTAAATCTCCCATTTCAGGAGATCCAACTTCCAAAGGCCATAACTTTTTATTTGGGTGACTAATTGATGAACTGTTTGAACCGTTGAAAAGGCCATGAAGCACTCTATCAAGCTATAACCCAATACATTGGTTACGACCACTTTAAGGCCCAAAAAATGCCTCTAAGGCCTTCAAAATGGACTTAATTTTTTTTTAAATTAAAAATTTAATATATTCAAATCTAGACATGATCTTACGACAAAATTTTACAAGCATGCTTATTTAACAATCTAAAGCTTTGGGGAAATTTTGCATCAATCTGTGCTTAAATGTAAACTTACTATAAATAGTAACCTTATGTAATTAAAAGGTTGAGACACCATTTTCCTAACATTCTTCCACTTGCCAAACACCATGCAAGAGCAAAGGGGGTATCAACACTATAATTTAATCACTGGGGGGGTCGTGAGGCCCATAGACTCCGAACACCATTTGAACTTCTTTGTGCTCACAAGCTTAGTTAAAGAATCTACAACATTCATAAAAGTCTCTATCTTAACCATCTTTAGAGTAAGTGCACCAAGATGGTGCACAAAAAGGGGGTCAAAAGTGGACACTTTTATTGAAATCAGCTAAACCTGAACTTGGAGGAGTAATTTGAGATTCATGCACTCAAAATTTGAAGATACCAAAAGAACAATAATTGTAGTACTTTGAATCTAGTTTCTAAACTACTATTCGTTTAAAAAATAGATAAGATTAAGAGGATCAAGTTTTTTGCGCACACAAGTGTTCCTATTTTTTCAGCAAAACATAACATAGTGTCTAGTGTGCAACCCTCAATTTTTTAAGTTGCATTTAGTATTTTCAAAAATCCATTAGTAGAAATATAGTTAAGAATGAGTACTAGAAGTTGTATATTTTTTTATAATTTTTTATTGAGTATTTTTTTTATGATTTTTCAAAGTGGATACATCTTGAAAATCACATCACTGAGTGTATGTCACATAACTTGCACCAAAATAATAAAAAATGCAATTTTTTTCCAATGTGTAAAGAATGAAGTGTAGAAAAATATTATGTAGTTTTTTTTCATATTTGGACAAGTAGGTCAAAATTTATTTAAAAAAGTCAATACATATGTCTCTGATAACTATGGAAACATTTGTGAAAGAAATTAAAATTTAATATGTTAATGTAGTTCAAATCTAAAAAAAATATATTGATAGAAAGCTTAGAAGGCGTGTGAAATTATGATGGTAATTTTACTAAGATTCGATTTGTAATGTGTAAACCTGATGACAAGCAAGTCGAGAAATGAGAATGGAGGAAAAAATCGTGTTAAACTGAGGCAAATGAACCATCCAAGCCTAAGGCCCTTCATCCAAGTCTAAGTACAAGCCAAAATGTGTATGTGTTTAGTAGAAGCCAAAACATGTGTGCTTTGTGCAACCAAAACACGTGCGTGACTTGTGCAACCAAAACATGTACGTGACTTGTGCAACCAAAAAACATACATGATTTTTGAAACCAAAACACGTATGTGATGGGTGATCCCACAATACTGATTTAAATTTTTGGCCAAACTAGACACTGAAATGATTTTTTCTAACTAAATCTTCACTTTCGGGCACCTATAGCAACTAAACTGTGAGGAATTTGAAGATGATGCAAACTAGTGATTTGTGACATTTTTTCTGTAGATTTTAATATATTTTTTTCAAAAATTTTGGAATCAGATTGCACTTCTTTTTCCATCTCCTTTGAAAACTAGTTTTTTTTAGTAAACAACATTTTTTGGGAGTGACACTCATAGTATAACACAATTTTTTGCATGAAGGATAAAATTCTAATTCTTTTGAATTTAGATTTGTAACTAAATATCTAGTGCTTCCAATTGGTTAGATAGTGTTTATTGAATATTTTTCCTTAATCAAGTTTCGAAGTCAAACCAATTACTATTGTACATAGGTAGACTCATAACGCGTAACTTTTTTGTATGTATCAAAATTCTTTTTTTTTGTTGGATCAAGAATTCAATATACGGTGCACTCATATTTTTCAATTTTTTTTGATAATCTACTATTTTTCCACATGTGCAACAAAGAGCTTGATTTTTGGTGAAAACCTATGTTTAATAAAACTAAAAAAAACAAATAGATAATAAAACCAAAACATATTAAAATTATATTTGTTGGATAGCTCGTTCCGAGGACTACCATCATCTAGTTGGTTCTATGAAGTCTACTCCATTTTCATCCTCAAGTTGAGCTTTGAAGGGAAAAATTATGATGTTTTTATGTGCCAGAGAGTGTAAAGGTGGGAAAAGGGGGGTTCGCTCGAACCAAGGGGGGTTTGCTCAAACCAAGGTTCATTCAAAACCCCTTTCAAAAAGGGTTTTCCTTTGTGTTTTTTGGCGAGAATGGTGGGAAGTTCATTGAATGGGTTTGCTCGATCCTAGGTTCTAGCGAACCCTCTTTTGGTTCGTTTGAACCTATTAGTTCGTTCCAACCCCAAAAATGATTTTTTTTCCATGGGGTCATTGTTTTTGACTTTTCCTTCCTCACTCCAATTGTAAACCACTTTTGTGGGTTCACCCTAATTTGTGCGACCAAAACACGTATGTGATATGTGCAACCAAAAAATGTACATGATTTGTGCAACCAAAACACATACATGATTTGTGCAACCAAAACACGTACGCGATTTTTGTAACCAAAACACGTACATGATTTTTGCAACCAAAACATGCACGTGTCTTATAAAAGCCAAAACACACTCGTCTTTGAATGCTAAAAGCACATATGTGTTTTGAATGCTAAAAACATGAGTGTGTTTTTATTCAAATAACATGCTTATGTTATGGCTTGGAAAATTCGAGCCATAACATGAATGTGTTATTTGAATTTCTTTATAACTCGAGTGTTTTTTTCTCATTTTTGAGCATTTGGCCACTTTTTTGTGCCTCATCTTGGTGCATATGCCTTTCACCTTGTCATCCTTAACCATATCTCTAACAAAATGATACTATACATCAATGTGCTTGGTTCTGGTATGAAATGTTAGGTTCTTAGCCAAGCAAATCACACTCTGACTATCACAATAAATTGTCACTATACCTTGTTTAATTCCAATACTTGAACATAGTATCTTAAGAAAAATGGATTCTCTACAAGAATGAGTAGTTTCCATATACTCAGTTTTATTAGTGGAAAAATAAGCCATAGTCCGACACTTACTCATCCAACCAATTGCTCCACCAAATAAAGTAAACACATAAGAACAAGTGGATCTTCTACTATCAACATCACCTACCCAATCTGAGTCCACAAAACCATGAATATCAAGGGAATACCCATCTCCCACCATATTACCATGATAACACAAGGAATACTCAGAGGTACCCCAAAAATATCTGAAGACTCTTTTAACTACATCATAATGACTTCTACCAAGATTAAACATATATCTGGAAATAATTCCCACTACTTTGGAAATGTCTGGTCTAGTGTAGACCATAGCATACATCAAACTTCCAATTAGAATTTGGTAAGGAAATCTAGTCATGTCTTCCATCTCCAATGGGAATGTTGGACAATCTAAAGTAGATAACTATGTCCTAATTATAAAAGGAACACACAATGGTCTATAATCCTGCATGTTAAACCTCTATAAAATTGAATTGACGTACTTACTTTGGCCATACTTTGGCCAAGACGTAGCTTTCTATTCACTCTATCTTTTTTTATTTCCATCCCAAGAATGTGTTTAGCTACACCAAGATCTTTCATTTCAAATTTAGCTGCAAGCTAAGACTTTAGTTCTAAAATCATTCATTTCCCTTTACCAATAAATAAAGTATCATCAACATATAATGAAATAAACATGAAACAATCACCATCAAATTTATAATAAACATAATGATCTAATTTAGAACACTCAAATCCAAGAATTAACACATATGTATCAAATTTTTGGTACCACATCCTAGGAATCTATTTGAGGCCATACAAATATTTTTTCAATTTACAAACCAAATTACTTTTACCTTTCACCATGTAGTGCCCTAGTTTTTTCATGTAGATATCCTACTCCAAATCACCATGAAGAAAAGCCATTTTCACATTCATTTTCTCAACCTCTAGATCATAAGCAACAACAATAGAAAGCAAAAATATAATGAATGTCATTTTTGGAATAAGAGAAAATATCTCTCCATAATCAACACCCTCAACCTAAGAGTAACCCTTTGTAATCAACTATGCTTTGTACTTCTCAATACATCCATTTGGACCCATCTTTCTATTAAACACCCATTTACAACCAATGAGTTATCATCCTTCGAGAAATGGTACAGGGTCACATGTATCATTCTTTTTCAAAGATTCAATTTCTTCATCAATAGCAATATGTTAGGATTCTACATCATTCATACCTAATGTCTCTTCTATAGATCTAGGTTCATCAATGTTAGTATTCAAAGAAAAAAATACATCTCCAATCATTAGGTGAATACCTTTCAGGTGGTTGTCTATTCCTTGTAGACCTTTGAACAAGCTATGTTGGAGGTTCTTCCTCCTCTTATGAATATTCAGAGTTGGATGATTTCTCCTCAACTTCATGTCTATCTAAGGACCTCAATTCAACTTTCTAACATGTAGAAGAAAGTTGAATCACATCTTCCTATTTATTTTGTTTTGGTTGCAATGTAATAAGATAAGATTTAGTTTCTCTAAAAATAAACACTTCTACTATATATTACCTTCTATGCTACATGATCCCAAGGCTTGTATCCTTTCACACCATAGTTATATCTGATGAAGATATATTTAAGAGTCTTGTTCTCCAACTTTCTTCACTTCTCCTCTAGTACATGCACATATGCCTCATAATAAAAAACTCTAAGATGTCTCAGAAAAGGATTGTGACCTAACCATGCCTCTATATGCATCTTATCAAAAATAACTAATGTAGTAGACTTGTTGAGTAGATAACAAGCAGTGGCAACAACTTCAGCCTAAAACCTTTGTTCTAGACCAACACCACTCAACATACTCCTAGCCTTCTCCATTAGTATGTTGTTCATTCTTTCTACAACTCCATTCTACTATGGAGAATATGGATTTGTCTTTTTTCTCATAATGTTGCAATATTTAAAAAATCTATCAAAATTATTAGATTAAAATTCATTTCCATTATCAGTCCTCAAACATTTTATTTTCTTTCTAGTCTACAACTCAACCATTTCTTTAAATTCTTTAAATTGATTGAAAACTTCATATTTACTCTTTAGAAAATATACCCATGTCTTTCTACTATAATCATAACAAATGAAACATAATATGTGGATTTTCCAATCGAAGGAACATCTACAAGACCAAACACATCAAAATAAATAAGATCTAATACAGCACGAGATCTATGAGAACTCAAGTAAAATTAAACGCAGTTTTCTTTTTCATAAATGCAATGCTCACAAAAATCAAAATCAAGATTATAATAGATAACCTTTCAACAAGGTTTTTATTTTTCAAGGTCCTTAGACCCTTTTCTCCAATATGGACAACTATTTTGTGTCATAACATAGTATTCTCTATAGGTAACTTTTATTTAGAAGAAAGAGCACCCTTGGGTACCTAAAAGCCATGACCATCCATTGAAGGTGAAACCCTCACATCTTCCAATGAAGTAGACACAACCTTTATTTTCATAAAAGTACTATTGCACTCAATAGTGCATGCATCAAGTTTATATAATATGCCATATCTAACACCTATAGCAATCAAAATAGCACCTCTAATCATCTTACATCCTACATTAGAAAAGACCACCCACATCTAATAGTTTTCTCACAGATAACAAAAATTTGTGCTAATTTAGGGATATACAACACACCATTAATCCTTTCTATTCTACCATCAAGAAAATTTATTCTAAATTTACCACAACAAAAAAAATTAAACATGAATCATCACCCAAGTACACCTTACCTCCATTAAAATCCTCATATTTAGAAAACTAATCTCTATTAGAGGTCATATGAAAAGATACATTAGATTCAATTAACCATGTATCATTACCTACACGAGTGGCCAAAGTTGTGATGAATGCATCACCATCCTCCTTTGAGTGCAAAATACAATTGAGAGGAGGGTGAATTAGTTCTACATAAAACATCAAAACCCTCATTAACATTCAAATTTGCATTAGTCCTTAAACCCTTAACAACCATTAAAACCTTATCATGCATTGTTAGAAAATAAACATGATAAATATTAATGCAAACACATCCATAAACATGAGAACACCAGATTTATGTGGAAAAACCAAGAAGGGAAAAATTACGGTGAGGATCAGCTCATAATATAAAATAATTGCAACACCAAATACAATAGGCTCACTGCCTAAAAGAAATAAAGGATCACTGCTAATGTCTCACTACTAGATTAGAAATAAGAAGATAGAATATTGTTACAATGAGAAATCCATCTCAGAGCAAAATAAAATATCCACCACTGCTTCACCAAAACATTCACACTCTCTCTAAAGAATATAGACACCTTTTTCTCACTGCTTCCAATAGTCTTATGCATTAAATCTCACACTACATTTTAGACTTCACATATCAACACTTCCCATCACACCCCTTATACTTACTTCGTCCATCAATTAATCATACATATATACCATCTTCAACCTTGAAAATGATCTACAAGGTCGGCTATGCACCTCAAACATGTAAATTCAAATTAGGTCAGAACCAAAACATTCCCGCAATGGAGAGGAATGAAGGAGGACCATATCACACCTTAAATTGGACCTAAATCCACATATACACACCTCACCATGCTTCCACAAACACCGAAGCATATTTGTAATTAGTATAAACACCCAAGGTCGGTTGAACCTATGTTAACACCGTTAAACATTTAAGTACATGCTTCACAAAATACAAAGATGACTTATAGACCACACAAAACACTTAAGCACAATCTAAAACATTCCATCAACACCATAAAATACAACACATCCTTCACAACATCATACACCTGAAGAACATACTCATTTTGTACACCTAGTTAACCTTTTGCACACTAGAACAAATGAATCCAACCTTGTGGAGCACCAAAACTAAAACAACTCAGAATGAAGATAGATATGAGTGATATAAGAAAATTTATAGATCTACAAGACCAAAAACCACAACATGGAGAAATGCAGAGCAAAACCATTTCTCCCAAACAACACTGCTTCATAGTTCAAACACTAGCGAACACAACTTATTTTGCTTAACGATCTAGAACTAGAAACTTTTGATATAACACCTCTTATGAACATATCCTAACCATACAAGTGAATCTTCAACCATGAAGAAATGTGGAGGAAAACACTAAACACCACTTTTCCACACTAAACACTCTTTACCGCACTGTCTCCTCTTTTATTCAAATTTTCTCAAAAGCACTTGGAAACCAAGCACCAAAAAAACCATCTCAATATTTGCAAAAAAAATTCAGCATCTCAACCACACAAGAGGTTTAACATCCTCAAACATATGCTCATCAAATCAACACTAGAGGTTGAAATAAGTGATACTACTATTGACAACATAATGCAACCAATCAAAGCATCTCCATAGGTTGGTGTCAATGCAACAAAAAATATCTATTGACATCAATGACAACACAAAATTCCAAGAATCTCCCTCTTTGTCATCGATGGAAACACATGATATGAAAAACCAACAACAACAACGGCTTTGATCACCAATCACCAACTCATATCCTACACCATAGTGCATACTACTCCCCCTTACACAAGAATCTACACTTTTCAACACTTTCTCTTTTACAAGACTCCTCTCCCCCTTTCTACATGTGGTTTTTTAGTTAACTTTCTCTCCCCATTTGACATCAATGGAAAAGGAAAACATACATATTCTTTTCTTTGCTTCCCCTTTGACAACAATCACATACATTTTCCCTCCCCAAAGGGAAACACCTACAAGGGAAAACAATTGCTCAACTTTCACTTCCTTTGACAACACTTATTCCCCCTGACTACAACAACCAACAATGCCACTACCTACTCCCCCTGAGAGGTAGCCACCAACATCATTCAAGAACAAGGAATTAATCTTGAAATCCACAAGCTTGATGCATAACCTTATGCAACTAATTGAAAGGAGGGGTAAAAACCTGTAACTTCTCTTCAATATACTCAAAAGTATCCTTAGGAAGAAGCTTAGTGAAGATATCAACAACCTGATATTTAGTAGGCACATAATCCAACTTCACCTCATTCTCTACAACCTTTTCTCTTAGAAAGTGATACCAGATTGATATATGATTTTTCCTTGAATGCATTAGTAGATTCTTTGAAATTATGATAGCACTTGTATTGTCACATAAGATAGGAATTGGTTCATCAAATGACACTTTGATATCCTTCAAGGTTTGGTTCATCCACAACACCTATGTGCAACATGATACTGCAATAATGTATTTTTCCTTTGCAGTAGATAATGACACTGAATCTCGCTTATTACTTAGCCAATATAAAAACCTTCTTACAAGAAAGAAAGCACCACCACTTGCACTTCTCCTATCATCCACACAACCTACCCAATCTGCATTTGTAAGCACTTATAGAGAAATTAGTATATTTTGGATATCATAAACCATGTTCTGGAGTGCCTTCCAAATATCTGAATATTCTTTTTACTGCTACCACATGTGACTCTCTAGGATCTTCTTGAAATATAGCCACAAGATAAATATATGCATGATATCCAGTCTAGTAGAAATTAAATATACAGTCCTCCAATCATTGATCTATACTTGCTCTGATTAGGTTTAGGAGATTCTTCATTCTTACTCATCTTGCAACTAGTAACCATAGGAGTACATACTAATTTAGATCCTTCCATTCTAAACTTCTCAACATTTCCTTAATATACTTTGACTATAATATGAATATTCCTTTCTCTATCTGATTGATTTGGAGTTCAAGAAAGAAATTCATCTCCCCAAACTTAGACATCTCAAACTCCTTTTGCATCTCTTCTAAAAATCTCTTGCACATATTTTCATTTCCTCCAAATCTTATATCATCATCATACACAACCATAATCAAAGTTTGATCTTTCTCAACTTTAAAGTAAATATTTCTATCTGTGATACCTTTATTAAATCCATGCTGCAACAAGTACCTATATAATCTTGCATACCAATCTCTAGGAGCTTGCTTGAGTCCATATAATGTCTTCTTCAATCTGCAAACCATATTACGATTATCTGATAACTAAAAACCTTTTGGTTTTTTAATGCATACCTCTTCTTCGAACTCACCATTCAAGAATGCAGACTTCAAACCCATCTGATAAATATTGAAATCCTTGTGTTACAAAAGCCAAAAACATCCTAATAGCCTCCATCCTTCCCATCGAAGAAAATGTCTCCTCAATGTCTATTCCTTCTACTTGTGAGTAGCCTTTACACACAAGCCTTGCTTTGTTCCTAACAACTCCATTTTCATTTAGTTTGTTTCAGAACACCCACTTAGTTCCAATCATATTCTTGTTTTCTAGTCTTGGGGAAAGTTCCCAAGTGTGGTTCTTTTAATCTGCATTAGTTCCTCTTCCATAGCCTTGATCCAAAACTCATTTGTGCATGCTTCAATCATTATTTTAGGTTCAACTTTGGAAAGTAAACATAAATTTACTTGTTCTTCTATCATAGTATCCTTTCTTCTTGTCAATACACCTCTTCTTTTGTCACCAATGATTTGATCTTCAAAATGATTCTTCTGCACATACTTAGGGGTCTTAGGGATCCTTTTTGGACCTTCTTCCTCTTCAACCTACACTTATTTTTCCTTACCATCATCTTTCTCTTCTTCTCTGAAAGAGGACTCATCTAATTCATATCCTTCTATCAACATTAAGATTTTATGTAAGACTTCATCCACTTTGAAACTTGCACTTTCAATAATCCTTTTTAGCCTCTTGTTGTAGCATTGGTAAGCCTTTCTCTTTGTAGAGTATCCAAGGAAGATACCTTCATAAGATCTTTTATAAAACTTTCCTAAGTTCTCTTCATCTCTTCTAATATAGCATTTACTTCAAAAAACTCTAAAATATTTGATAGTAGGATTCCATCCATACCACAACTCATAGGGATTCTTTGAACTGTTTGTCCTTAATTGTGCTCTATTGAATATGTAGACTGTAGTATGAATTTCTTCTCTCTAGTAGACATCCGATATATTTTCTTCCTTCATAATTTTCCTTGTTGCTTCCTGAATAGTCCTATTCTTCCTTTCCACCACTCCATTCTACTGAGGGGTCTATTGTCACATAAAATCACACCCTACTGAACAAGAGTTCAGTGTTCTAATGACACAATGGAAAAAATCTCGAGGTTGTGGGACCTTGCGCAAATGAGATTGAATCTCCATAGAAGGTTGGATTCCTCTTCTAAACTAAGTGCGATGTTGTTGGTCTAACCAAGAACAATGAAATCCCTATCACTATCCTAATCTAAAATATCATAGGGGAAAAGAGATAGAAGGAGAACATGAAATGAAAGGAAGGTGATGCACCAAGATTAGAAATGTGTTTCTTCTTGCTTCTCAATAGCATAATTCGCCAACAAAATAGCTAAAAACATACATTCAAACATGAAGGTAAATAGATTTTACACAAACATGTAAGAAATAACAATGATAATAACTAAACTTTATTGATATAAAAAGCTTAGAAGCAATCTTTATAATGGAAGAATGCAAGAATGCAATGTCTGCAATAGAAAAACCCTAGAGAAGCTAGAGGAAGAACCCTAAAAATGAATACAAGTGTTGCCTTTATAGTTTAGGCATAACTAGGATGAACAATAACTAACCCTAACCTAGATAGGGTTACCAATCAGGAGATCTAATCCTAAATAGTTTCATAAAATCCATTCCAAGACGGGCCATGGATACCATACCTACCGTGTGAAATCATGCCAAAAGGAACTAGAGAAGAATAAAATTGCATGCCATCCATCTCACCATAAGGATCTCAGAGGGAAGAAGCGGAAGAATCCCCTGTGAAATTTGTGATTTATTGTATGGAATGGTCAAATAGGATGAGCAACAACAATAAATGTGTATGGCACCTCACAATTTCACCCGAGAGAAGTCACCAAAATGCATTAAAGTCATCCTTGAAGTCCAAAAGAAAGAGATCTCGATGATCGAGTAGATGCATTAATGGCATTGCCTAGAAAAGCATGACAAAACCATCACTAAGACCTCATCATGTTGAGGGACCAACATCTTGGTCTCAATCGATATGCACCTCTCTCTCATGAAGAGCCCCATAGAATTTCAAAGGATTACTATCTCCATCTCAATGTCACACTTTCACTTTGATGTCATGCTCTTCAATTTCCTTTGGCACGCTACACTATCAAAGACACACCAACATATCGAGATGAGGCACATTAGGGTCTCACCAGCATATGCACTTCATTTTGATACTCATCAAAAAGACATTGTCCCACAAAGAAATGTGTCATCTCAACACTCATCATCCACCGTTGAGCCTTACCTAACATCAACATCCCATCAGATGCTGAAGGGACCACAAAACAGGTCTCATTGACATTGCATTCTATCTTCAACAAGGAGCCTTCAGAGATTGGGCCTCGAGCCATCAGATGTCAGGCTTGCAGCTTACTGCGTACTTGGAGGAAGGTGGAGGAAATCATGATGAAGGAAGAAAAGGTCAGAGTTGAAGAGGAGAGTTACCTCTTATTGAGGAAAGGTAAGAGGTAACTGAGAAGATTGAAGGCCGACTTCTAAAATTCCAACACTTAGTTAAATTTCAAAAGGGAAACCATTAGGGGGACAAGAAGATGTTAAAGAGACCAAAGAAGAAGTCCCTTTGACATAGCGAAGGAACCTTAAGCGATGACTGAAAGCCAAAAAAGCAAAATTTTGAAGGTTGGAGGGAATCCTTACCTCTTACCTCCCAAGGTAAGAGGTAAGACGTAAGGGCGAAAGGTGAAGTCTAAGGGCCAAAGCAGAAAAATGTAAGGAAAAGGAAGGAAAGAGGGAAGAGGGAGGACTGAAAGCCAAAGGATGAAAGGAGAAGAGCGAGAAATGGAAGGAGGAAGAGATTGGGGAGGAGGTAAAGGGTAAGACCGAAGGGAAAAACTTGAAACGCTTAGAAGAAAAGGGTTAAGGAAGGAAGCGATGGAGAAATCAAGCAAGGAAGAAGGTAAGTGATAGCCTGAAACCCCAAAATTTGGGGACTTAGTCAATTTTAGGGACCCCAAAGGAAACCTTATGCAAGATGGCTCATGGAAGATCACTCAAATCGGATATCAGTGATGGGTCATCTAAGGGTGGCATGAAATGACAATATTTTTGTGATTTCTGTGGGATGATTGTCTGCTAATCAAGGAGTCCATAGGCCTTATCAATCCATTGGGCATGGGGTCATGAGGGTAAAACTTCAACAACTGGGCATTCTCAAGGAAAAACAAAACATGTGTAGCTACACTTGGACAAAAGCATAGAAAATAGGAACATACATTCCCTTAAGGAGAATGTAGGGTGTGCAAAGCACTTAATGGAAAGAAAAACATTTACAATATATATATGAAAAACTCAAAACTTATCATAAATAAGATTTGAGATGAGTCACATTGACTGAGATTGGAAGAATCTCACTGTCCAACTTGGAAAGATTGAATTCATTGGCTTCCTTGCAGCTGGTGATCACGTATGGACCACTCCACATGGAATCAAACTTAGAATTTCTTCCAAACTTGGCTCTATCAGCATCCCATTTCACCACTAGATCTCCCTCGTGGAACACTCTATGAACTACCTTCTTGTCAAAATTTCTTTTGACTTGTGCTTGATGCGCTTCTATGACTTGCATAGACTTGTTCCTTGTCTCTTCTAGTTCCAAGAGCTCATCCAACCTTACTGTCATAGCATCATTTTCTTCTAACTCCAACTAATGTGCCAACTCAGGAGAAGAAAACTCCAAAGACAATGGAAACCTTGCTTACCTTCCATAAACCAACATGAAAGGAGAGTTACCAATTTCTCTTTTGGGAGTAATTCTATTAGCCCAAAATGTTGTATTGAACTTGCTATTCCAAACCCTTTGGTTGTCTTCAATGGTCCTCTTGATAATTCTGATCAGATTTTTGTTTGAAGACTCAGCCAAGCCATTACCCTGAGGATAGTAATTAAATGAGGCCTTCAAGTAAATTCCATGTTTCATTGCCCAATCAAGGATTTGGGCACTAGTAAAGTCCTTGGAATTATCATAAATAATGGTGGAAGGAGTTCCAAATCTTGTAACAATTCCATCAAGGAATTCTAAAATTGAAGCATCAATGGCATCCTTAAAAGAAACTGCCTTTGTCCACCTGGAAAAGTAGTATGTGGCTGTCAAAATCCACTTATGACCAGCACTTGATGGTGGATTTATCATACCAATGAAATCCAAATCCCATGTGTAAATAGTTGATCAACTTGGATGGGGTGATGAGGGAGGGAATCCAACCTTTTATTTTTGAAAAAGGAAGCACACTTTTTGCAAATTCTCACCCATTTGTGAGAATCATTGAACAAAGTTGGCCAATAATAACTAGCCCTCATAATCTTTGTAGTAGTAGTCCTTGCAGAGAAATGGCCACCTAAAGAGCCATCATGGAATTGATTTAGCAATTTGCTGACTTGGTCTACTTCTATGCATCTTAATAGGACTCCATTAAAGTCCTTTTTGAAAAGTATGCCATCCACTATGACATAGGGAATGGATTGTAATAAGAAATGTCTTATTTTGGTCCTATTTAGGCCTAAAGGATATCTACCTTCCTGTAAAAAGGTAGTCATATAATGCATCCATCTGCCTTGTATGTTTGCATTAGGTGCTTGGTATTCCTGTAGCACAAGGGCAACCTCTGTAGGAGTCTCAAATGTTGAGACAAGTTTCTCACACAACCATTTTCCTCTCACTAGCTTGGTGATTTTTATATCAACATCATACTCCATCACCTTGGTGATCCATCCAACCCTTTTCTCATTGATAACTCTACTCAATAAGAACTCTTTAACGCTGACATGGGGAACCATTAGCTAGATCTTTTTATTAGACAACATATGTCTAAATTTTTTCAATGCTCTAACAACAACAAGAGCTTTCTTTTCAACGTAGTTTTACTTGACTTCATAATCTTTGAGCCCCCTTCCACTGTTAAGCAATGGAATGTTCCATATTTTCTTTATTTAGCTAGGTTGGCATAGCCGACATAATTTGCTTCACCTCTTAAAGGTATAAAGCACGAAATCCTTTGTCATAGTTAAGATTGAAAGGCTAGGAGCTTGAGAGAGAAATTCTCTTGGTTGATAGCTTCAAAGCTATCTCTACCGTACTTGGTCCACTTGAAAACCATTTTTTTCTTGAGCATAGAAGTAAGAGGATTTACCTACGCAACAAGATTTGGAATGAACCTCCTCACAAAGTTAATTGTGCCCAAGAAACTTTATAATCCTTTCTTGTGATTGGGAAGTGGGATGGCCAAGCTAGATTTTATTCTTGTGGGATCAATGACCAAGCCATCCTTTGAAACAATGTGCCCAAGAAGCTTGTGTTGATTAGTGGCGAAGATACATTTATTTGGATTTAGGGAAATACCATATTCCTTGCATTTCTGAAATACTTGTTCAAGGTGACTAAAATGGTCACTTTCATGCTTTGAAAACATCGTGATATCATCCAAGTAGACCAAAACAAACTGTCTAAACACACCTTGAAATGCCATATCCATAGCTCTTTGAAAAGTGACACCTACATTAGTTAGACCAAAATGAATTTTACAATAAGCATAGGTTCCCCACTTTGTAGTAAATGTTGTCTTATGCTGATCAGATTCTTGGACCAAAATCTGATTGTAGCCTGAGTAGCTGTCCAAGAAAGAAAACATTTTTGACCCATTGAATCTTTGTAAAATATGCTCCACGGAGGGGAGGGGATAATGATCCTTTAGGGATGCTTTATTTAGATTCCTAAAATCTACACAAAATCTTATCTACCCATTCTTTTTTTTTTTTTTTCTGATAACAAGATTTACAACCCATGAAGAATGCTTGATGGGAAAAATGATTCTAGCCTCAATCAATTTGGCCAATTCCTTTCTCATCAAAGGATCAATCTTAGGATTTATAGGCCTTTGTTTTTGACTTACGGATTTGTAATCTGGATCCAATTCAATATTTTGTTGGAAAAAGCTTGGGTTAAAACCCTTTAGGTCTTCATAATTCCAAGCAATTACATCATTGTATCTATTGTAGAGATCTATGAAAACATCATGTTCAATAGTAGAGCATACCTTTTCCAAGTTTAGAGACTTGCCCTTTGAAATTTCTACTGGCTTGAATTCACCCCTCTTTGCAACTAAGTTCATATTTTTCTACTTTAACTAATCATCAGGGTTGAAAATACCTTCAAGAGTGATAAGACCGTTTAGTAGCTTGTTGCCACTCAGCTACACAATTTGATCACCATACTGATTTTGTAGCCTAGACTAATTTCTTTCATAAAATTCTACCTCCTCTTGTAGAAAATTCACTATCTATTGGTGATTTCCAAAGACTTTCCAGTGATCTTGATTATCTGGAATAACAAGCCTCACCACGAGTCTGATATGTTGCTCCTCTTCATTTACAATATGTGCTCGTATGTCAAACTAAGCACCAACTGCTGCAATTCTATCAACATGTTTATTTTGATTTCTTAGAATTTTTTGGATGTTAAAACCTTCAAAGTCCTCAATTAAATCCCAAACCCTATGCTTGTAGAATTTGAGAAGATTATTCTTGGTTGAGCTTTGAGTTTAGACTTGATGAACAACCAATTCACTATCACTAAAAACCTATAACATCTTGATATTTCTTTTTTATGCAAGTTGGAGACCTTGGACAAGTGCTTCATACTCAGCCATGCTGTTAGTGCAACTAAATTGAAGCCTGGAAGAAAAGTAATATTTCTCCTTGCTCAGAGATACCAGCATTACACTAGCACCAACACCATTTCTATTTCTAGAACAATCAAAAAATATCAGCCAGAGTCCCCCTACATCCTCTTAAGCTTTTATGAGATTGGGGATAGGAGCACTCTCCTCATAAATGCAATAAGTGCCAAGAACAATCTCCTCTAATTCAGCAGCAAAAAATGGATTGAAATGTAAAGCATTGCCCCATTCATCCAACAAACAACCAGGTACTTCCTCTATAGGATTTGCAGGCTCATGACTAGAACACTCTTCCTTTTGATCATGCAATGTAAGGTTCATGTTTATTGGACTAGGAGTTTAAGGTTCAATATGATCATTTGCTATGGGATCATATTTGATGGTTGCTTTAGTGCCATATCTAGTTCTAAATATCATGTGAGACCAATTAGCAGACAAGTACCCACCTACCTTAGCTATGAAATCCCTAGACAAGCAAATAGAAAAATGAGCAGGGAGGTCTATGACTGAAATGTCTTGCAAGACATCACAGTTGATACATCCATGCAAGGACAATTTTAAGTCTTTAATTAACCCCTATGGTATTGAAAATAGTGCCATCCAATTGAAAAAAATTTCTACTCACTGATTCATACTTGATGCCAAGCATGTCAACAATCCCCTTAGGAATGACTAAATTACTTGACCCTAAGTCTATCATACAATTATGCACTATATGATTCCCAATAATTAAAGAAAGATAGAAGGGAGGTGGCTTACTAATTTTGTTTGAATTCCCTTCTTCTTTGGGTTACACTAGGCTGGTTGATGGAGTAGTCTTCTCTTTTTCTTGTTTATCCTCTGTTTGTTTATGTTCCCTCAAAGCCTAGTGTAACAAATCCCTTTGTGATGGGATAGATAGAGCCTCCCACATAGTAACATTCATATTGGATTTCTTAATTTCCTCTACTATGTTGAATGGAAGCTGATTAGCTTTAGAAGGAACCCTTGGAACAAGGTCAACTCTTGTTGCTTATGTGATCTTAGGCTGCTCCACCAATTGTTTAGGCCTATTAACAGGTTGATTTGATTGTGGAATATCTGTTGTTCTACTTGTTGGTCCAACATTACCAACATTTTTATATGGTTGGGAAGATGGTGGTTACCCAACCATGGGAGATGCACCACCCTCCATTGCTCCTTTCTTTGATCTTGTATTATGTGCTATTGCATCGGTATCCGCTTGATTTACACCACATAAATCTGCTTGACCCCAAATGAAAAATGAAGAGTCATCTCGTGCATTATTCTGACTATTAGTGTAGACACTCAAAATATCCCTGATTGATATCATGCACTCGATTCTAATTGACTAACACCGATTCTTCCTTAATCATTTCTACACTAATCAATTAATTGAATAATCTTTATTTAATTAATTTAATTCCTCCTAAAATCTGATAATACAATTTATCAGATTATTTCATCATATTCTTCCTTTAATTAAATAAATCAATTTATTTAATTAAATCCTAATGTTCTTCATTTAATTAAATAAATCAACTTTATTTAATTAAATCCTAATGTTCTTCATTTAATTAAATAAATCAATTTATTTAATTAAATCCTAATGTTCTTCATTTAATTGAATAAATCAAATTTATTTAATTAAATTACTAATCTTCAATATCCTCTCATTTGATTTAAATAAATTCAAGCATTTAAATTAAATGTCACAATCAACTAAGTTCATCTAAGTTAATTAATCCCAGATTAATTAGCTCCTAACACTAATCCATTCCTCTAGCTTTTGGCAAGTTGCACATGTAAATCAATTTATTTGATTTACTAATTACCCTATTTTCATTCAAATATGGCATATTCTTGGAATATTCCACTTATTTGAATTCTCCCTCCCAAAGGACTTTTGTCCTCCAACTTGGCATTAAAAGCTCTTACATGTCCTCTCCTTGAGCCAACTTGGCATTAATTCCTCTTACACCTCCTCTTACACAAGTCACCTCTTCAAATTCAAATTTCACCTACATGCATTTAACATGCACATTGTTCAAAATGTGCTCCACTCTCCTTCATTAGCATGTTGACAAGTGGCACAATGCCATTGGTCCCTTCTTTAATCCCACATTCATCTATTCTTCATTCTTCAAACCTTATTCATTATAAATAGAGGCCTTCTCTATTGATTTGGGATCCACAAGTTTCATCCATAATCATCCAATTTTGATGCAAGTTTATTATCCACAATTTCATCCATATTTTCATCCAAGTTAGCATAGAATTTATCATCCATAGCTATGTTATTGGCATTTTGCATCAAGAATCACACATCTATCATCAAGCTTATGAAGGAATTGGGAAAGGTCTTCTTTCCACATCAAAGAAGCACCAATTCCCCTATGGGATTCTAGTTTGAGCATTAGAATAGGATTTCATTAATAGATTATTTGATATTTTTCTTTGTTTTCATGTTCTTGTGTTTGAATGAATTTCATAGGGAATGCTTGTTTACACTTGTTTATGTATTAATGTTTGATTGTTTTTTCATGTTTGAGCAAGTCTAGGAAAATCATTCACATTTTGGCACTAGAAGGAGGGCCTGCTCACCTTTAGAGGGCTTGCCTTGGTGGGAAAAAGTACTCACCCCAAGGGAACAACCCAAGCGGTAACGAGCATAAACTAGGCTCTTCCGAACTGCTATATAAATTTTTGGTTGCAAGGAAAGATTGCAATCAACTAAGTGATGCATGATAACTCTCTCCCAGTATCTTTATTATGCATAAAGCCCTTGTTCTAAGGGTTGGGAGACCTCTTGAGGGATTTTATCATTGTGTCCTTTGAACCAGATGCCCTTATTATGAACCCTTGTGTAGTAGCCAAAATTCCCAATATTTGTTGGCATCACGAGGTCGGACCTCTGGAGCTGTCCCACATATTTGTGATTCTTTGTAGAGATGAAAAGTTCGTCATGGGAGATTCATGAGAACTGAAGCTTGGCTGACCCATAGAAGTGAGTTTCATGAAGGGGAGCTAGTGTGGTCAAGCTTCTAATCATCTGCTCTAAATAAGTTCAACTAGATTTATCCAAGTGGGAATTCAACAAATGTTTTCTTTTCCATCCTAGGGTTGTGCAATATTTGAGTCAGTTAAACACATTGCTTGGATCCAAAATCTTAAAAACAAACATTCAACAATATCATCAAATTTCAAACCTTTAGAAGAATCAAATACCTTTGAAAAGTCCAAGTATTACTGCTTGTCCCTAGGGATTCTATCCTTAGAGGCTTCTAAGTATTTGGATCTATATCTCAATTTGCTCTCTCTAAAGTCAACATTAGGGAACTATTGCCTTGATTCTCTTGATTCCCACATAATGGAATTTGTGGGATGAAAATAAATTGAGACATTAGACATATGGTTGAAAAGATAAGCAAGAAAGTGTTTGTGGTAAAAAGAACTCAATAAGCAAAGATAAGAAATAATTGAACCCCACACATGTGTTTCTTCAAATGATTTCCCAAAAGATAAAAATTCGAAAACCAAAGTTTACCAAGTATCTTAGTCCAAAAGCTCTCAAGAATGTCAATCTATGCTTTACGAAGTTAGAGAAATATTTGTGTATAACTTTTACAAATGTTCTTCAAAAGATAATCCCAATTTGTATTCGTTCTATTATTGTCAAAATCCAAGTCTTTTTCAACATTTTGAGTTTCCCACATAGAAGTATAGCATGTTCTTCAATACCTAGGTATTGTAAACAAAATTCTCTCTAAATTCACTTAGGATCAAAATCAACACTTTCATCCATCCTCAAAACATCAATCAAAACCCATCTCACAAACAACTCTTAGAAATCTTGGAAAAATCCTTCATACTATACTTTTGGCAAATCCTTTAAATCAAATCCAAATCATCTTGGTTGACTAAGTGTGTGTGGATGCATCCTTCTTCATACACTTAGTTAAATTATCACCTTGTGAACAAGTTTATTCCAATACAACATCTAACCTCTTGGAGTTTATAAGTTCATTATCAAATCAAAATCAAAATCCAAAATTCCTAAAGTCTAGTATCTCCTTCAAGGTTTCTTTAGAGCTCAATCATTCACATCATCCATATTTCATTTATCTCATCACCATCCTTTGATCCTTAACATCTTAGATTTTCTTTTTTGTACCTAAAGTTTAGACCAACCTAAGGAGTTATAGGTTCACCTCCTATATTCCTGAAAGTTGATCCTTATTTTATGGTCCAAACTAGATCTCAATACAATAAGAACATGGAAACAAACAAAGAAACATCCACTTCAAGTGACTTGAGTCAAACTGCACTTGAAATCAACCCCATTGGATCTAGAAATCCCCCACTCAACCTTCCTCAATTACCACAATATCTTCAAGAGGCTTCCAAGTGGAGGATATCACCAACAATGTCCTAGGAATGACTCAAGATGAAATCATGGAAATGGTCCAAAATCCTGAAAACCACAAAATTTTCAACACAATTATGAGACTTAATCCTTCATAATACATGCTAGAATTAGCAAAGGAAGGGGCTAAACTCCCTTCTGATTATGATGTAAGCACTATTGTGGAAAAACCTCTTGAGAATATGTCGCTTGTACCATTCACGCCACCTTTTCAAAACATCATTCTATCCATCCCACAACCAACCTCATCTCATGCTCCAAGTCAACCCATGGTTACCAAGGGGAGTTCATTGCTTCATGCTCTTCAAACACATCCCCTTGTAAATAACCAAGACTTGGATGCAAACACCATCTTGGGTCAACCAAACACCATTCCTCAAAACCCAAAACATCCATACGTTCCACTCGTCTTTCATGACACCAACAATCCATCCAATTTTGTCGCATCATTGACATATTCTCTTGACACACAAGTCTCTCTCCCCATGACTTCACAAGGACAAGGGGGAATCTTTGATCCCTCATCATCAATTTCTCATGGAAACACACCACCCATCTTCCCACCATTTCCCCATCTACCATTAACATCCACATTGTTGGCAATACAAGGGCAGACAATTGAGAGGGGCGGTGAATCGGTTGTCCCAAAACTTCAAAACTTATTCAACTTATTAACTTTATTCTTAGATATGATTATTAACCATGAAAACAAAAATTAACAACACATCAGAAGCACACATAACACCAAGATTTTTTTACGTGGAAACCCTATTAGGGGAAAAACCATGGTGGAGGTTAGTCCACAAAATTATACCCTGTTAAAAGTATAAAGAGAATGAAATATGGGGAATGCACTTGCATTCAGGCGCATTGCCTAGAGCTCACTGCTCAATTACAAAGGAAGACATACTATCGTACAAAAGGATTCAGATTAAAGCCATCTACATGTATTTGAACTGATAAAATAACATCTGCTAATGTCTAATCATAGTTCCAATTAAGCGCATGCACAACTCTTCACTCTTCTTCACTCTTATTCACTTTTCTTCACACTTTGATTTTCCTTCGAATGATTAGAACATTATTCACACATACACACATGCTCGCACACTTTAGTTTGAACAAATAACCACTGTTATACATCCGTAACAATAAATTTTACTGCTACAAGTTGGCCACAAAGAAATAATAAAATGAATATAACTATCAGCCCAAATCATTCATAATAATCAATGTGTATCAACCAAAGTCATCCATAACTTAGTGAGGACCTAAATCAACATCTTCAACATGCAAACTCTTTAACTAAATTCTCCTTGAAGACCCACAACATGCTTCAACACCATGTCGACTAGGAACATGAAAAATATGAACATGCAAGAGAAAATCACCAACCATGATCACAACGATCAATGAAAATGTGCAACAAAGATAGAGCATGATCTAGAAGCATCCAAAAACATTAAGAACCAACAAAGAAGTATCTGTAGCAATTGAACTAACAAAAATAGCCTCACCTTCAATCAGGAACACTAACTGAAGAAACATAAAAACTATCTGAATGAAAATATTTATAACTCGATCAACTCTTCATGCAGATCTTTGAAACTCGACATGGATAGACTAGATACACTCAACAAAAAACCCTTAAGTCCACAACCTCAGATCACCAATGTACAAGACATACCACCATACAAAACATCACTTCACAACTGACAATCTGCAACTCATTTCTTTACAATTTTCTCAATATCCTTGGCATATACAACATCAAATGAATTAATTCTAATAGTGTTGACATCAATGACAACCACATATCAGAAGCACAAACGCAACATCCGACACACACCAATCCTTAGTTTAGGGCAAGCCCCTTTACCAATCCTCAATCAACCAAATCAAAGCAAGATCCTCTAGTCATGAATCAAATCAACATACCAAATTCTTCAATCATGCCATCGATATTGCAACACTAGGTGGCACCAATCCAAACAACACAATCAATCACTGCACCATCCATAAATGTGGTCTCCCACAGATCTAGCCTAACAACTGCACCATCTATCACACAACCCCCTATCATCAATCCAACAACACCCAACAACAGCCTCAACAAACTATCATCACAACATCTCACACCATTCCAAATTCTTCACCTCCACCACTGAAACCAAACATGGAAAATCAATACAGTATCACGCTGCAAGTTGCCCAACAAGCCAATTAGAAAGCATTCCAACAATTTCAAGCTCAACAAGCCACACAAGCTGCACAAGAAGCTGCTCAACAAGCACAAGCATAGCAAGTCATACAACAAGCACACCAAGATGCTCAAGCACAAGCTCAAGCTTTATTGTGACAACAACAAGTTGCTCAAGCCGCACAAGCTACCCAAGCTACACAAGCCACCCAATAAGCTCAAGCTCAGGCACAAGCTCAATATCAAGCCCAACAAGCTCAAGAACAAGCGAAATGCCAAGCACAACAAAAAGTAGTCCAACAACAAGCCTATCAACAAGCTTTGCAACAATACCAAGTGCAACAAGAAGCAACTCATCAACTAGCCCAACAACAAGCATTGTTGGCACAACAACACCAAGAACAACAACAAGTGTTGTTGGCACAACAGTAATTGTAGGCATACCAACAAGCATTAGCACAAAAAAATGTGTAATAACCTCCCATAAACATGCAAAAAACCCCACCTACCACTCAAACAATCAAACCCCCTCAAAACCCATTCATCCCACCACCTGATCCACAAAATGATGTGTCTGCACAAATCAAATTTCTCTCACAACAAGTGCTAGACCTACAATCTAGAAAAAGAACAAAAACCCAAGGGAATTTGTGCCCTTATCCATTCGACAAAAGCATTGTGATGGTTCTACTTCCGAAAGGGTTCAAGATACCCAAGTTTGAAAAATATCATGGAACTGGTAACCCTGAAGATCATATTAGTGAATTTCATATTCACTGTATGGAAGTTGCATACAATGACACTTATCTAATGCGACTATTCCCTCAAAGTTTGGTTGGACCAGCAATGGAATGGTTCTCTCGCCTTCCTCCCATAATCAAAAAGTTCCAAGAAATTGTGGATGCATTCATACAAAACTATTCATTCAACATAGGCATGGATGTAAGTCTAGAAGAACTATCTGCTCTCAAAGAAGCCAAGGGGGAAACATTTGCATCTTTCTTACAACGATGGTGATCCAAGACCAATAAAATCAAGTGGACTATGCCCGAAGAACAAAAAATCTGTACTATCATCACCAATCTCAAAAAAGCATTGTCCTTCCATCTAAAAATGAAATGCATCACCACATATGACTAGTTGATCCCCAAGGTGCTCAACATCAAAAGAGCCCTTATTGCACAAGGGGGTACACCCACACATTAGGATAATCATCCATCAACCAGTTACAACGAAAAACCTAGCGCATGGGAAAATAACAAGAATGTCACTAACGATGGTGTTGTTGATGTAAAAGTTATAATCAGTGCTCCAAGGAAAAACACACAATCATATCAACAACCGCAAGCTAATAACTAGAACAACACACAAGCCAATGCAGTATCACAACAACCAAACAATCAAGTGGTCAATAATCTAAATAATCAAGGGGGACCACCCCCACAGAACAAGTATCCCCCCAAACAAAAATACACACCCCTTGGGGAATCAATTGAATTTGTCATGAAAAAACTAGTACAAGAGAATCTCATTAAAATCCGTTTATGAGAATTATCAAGAGCCCAAGTGAAACCACCATGGTATAATGAAAACCACCTTTGCGATTTTCATAAAATCAAGGGGCACATGATTTCCAGTTGTGTGAGACTAACAAATTTGATCCAAGAGCTTATGAATGACAAAAGCATAAATGATGAACAACCTACAAGAAATCAGGACCTTAAGATATACATGAATCCAATGCTAGATCACAATAAAGGGAACAACAATGGAAAGGCAAAGTATAACAATGTAAACCATGTTTACAATCATGTTGTTGCATCCTTAGATGAATGGGTCATTGTTGTCAACATAAAAGGAGCTAGATCCGACTGTGGAATCACCACACGCAGTGGTAGAGTTACCATTCCTAGACCATCACAACCACCCAAGGCACTAACCTCTAATCCAAAATCTATTCCCAATGGTTATAATGTCTTGGACCAACTAAAAAGAACCCCTGCCTAGATCTCCATCATGGAGTTTCTAAAAATCTCACCTGCACATAGGAAGATCCTAGAAGAAGCATTAGCCACATCCTCCATCCCCGCGAATCTTGATGCAGACCAATTCCAAGCTATGGTCGAACACATCCCCATGCCGCATCTCCTAACATTTTCTAGTCAGGACTTCCCAACTCAACCATGTCATAATTGTGCACTCCATCTCGAAGTCTTGGTCCATAAGAATAAATTCAAAAGAGTCTTGGTGGATGGGGGTGCAGGTTTGAATATTTGTACCCTCAAACTAATAAAGAATCTAGGATTCTCCGAGGATGTCATTGAAAAAGGTAAAGGTATTGCAATTAGGGCATATTATGATCAAGAAAGAGTGTCTCAAGGAACTATTCAACTCCCTATTCAAGTAGGTCCATCCATCATGGAAACTACATGCCAAGTCCTTGATCTAGAATTACCTTACAATATCCTCCCAGGACGCCCATGGATTCATGGAATGCAAGTTGTCACATCTACCTTCCATCAATGTGTCAATTTTCCCTATCAAAATCAAGAGGTCACAATCCATGGTGATCCTGAGCCATTTTATTATTGCAAGAATCTAGAAGCCAAGTACTACAATATCCCTCAAGTCCCAAAGAATGATGAAGGCCCTATGATTCCATATGTAGACCCATCTACCTTAGCCTCCACTTCTGAGACAAAGACACTTGCCATTCCTAACATCTCTGATATCAAAGTCATTATCCAAGACAATGGGTGTGGAGATTACAAAATGAAAAAGAGTGTCTTTGTAATAGGAGAGTTACCTCAATCTCCTAGATCTCATGAGAAACCACATCTAAATAACACCTCATCTCAACATTCAAAGAATACCCCTCTAGATTCAAGTGCTAGGGGGACCTAAGCCGAGAAGTGGTAGATGAAAAGGACATATCAAGTCTACTATACCAAGATGAAAGGCCCTTGCCTAATCTTCCCATGGATGATGACAACAAAGGACTACAAATGATGCTTGTCATGGGCTACATCAAGAACAAGAAACTCAAACAAAATGACAATGGTCTTCTAGAACCTATCATTCCTGAGAAGGATATAAGAAATCTTGGCCTTGGTTGTACCCCTCCGAAAATAACCATACATGGCAGAGGTACCCCTGTTAGAAAAGTCAAAGCTCCTCCTTAGTTATAGGTATCCACAAGTTTACCTTTAGATAACTTTACCTTTGACATAACCAATGTATGTGATGAGGATCCCATAACTGACCTACCCATGCTATTCGAAGATTCCTCCCTTCTCATGATTAGTACCCTATCTTTTGAACTAAGTAGCGGACTAGTGAGCTAAAACTTGTCTACCCACAACTCATCGATTACGACCAATGAGGACCACCAATTTTAGACAGATTCAAAAATGATGAGGCTCTTTGGAAATTCATGGGACTGCTAGATATTCTACCATGTGGGGATCAAAAAGCTGGGTTCAACATTGAGCTAGACACACATGCCTATTATGGGGAAACGATTGAATCCTTTAGTCACAAAAGTGAAAATTTAAGAATTTTATCTAGGTCTTTGAGTGAAAATCACACTGTGGTACTCTCTGACCCAAAAATAGTAAAAATAAAGGATGTATCCAATGGTGAAAACATCTATGAGGCACCATAGGATGAGGGATTCAATCTTCCCCTTAGTGCTATTCATTAGAAGTTAGTAGTTTTGGCAAAAAAGTGCAATCCAGTCAATCTAGGGACCAAGGAAACACCACATATCACATTCTATGCAGAATCACTATTGACAAAAGAACATCAAATTTTAGTTGCATTTCTGAGGAAATAAAGGTAAAATTTGCATGGACCTATGCTAACATGCCTAGTCTTGATCCAGAGATTGTGGTTCATCATCTAGCTATCTATCCAAAGGCAAAGCCAGTAAGACAAAAGCTAAGAAAGATGCATCCACAAATAGCATTACTAGTCAAACTTGAATTGCAGAAGCTCCTTGATGCTAGCTTCATATGGCCAATTGATTATCCATAATGGGTTTCAAACTGGTACTAGTCACTAAACCCACAAGGGCATCCGCATCTGTACTGACTTCAAGGACCTAAACAAGGCGTGCCCTGAGGATGAATTCCCTCTTCCTAATATCAACATGATTGTGGATCAAATAATAGGACATGAAATGTTTTCATTAATGGATGGGTTCTCAGGGTACAATCAGATAATGATAGCCAAATATGATCAGCAAAAAATAAAATTCACCTGTCTGTGGGGGACTTATTGCTAGAACATGATGCCATTTGGGATGAAAAATGCAAGAGCTACCTACCAAAGAGCTATGACGTTGATCTTCCACAACATGATTCAAAAAAATATGGAAGACTATGTGGAT
>VDFB02180759.1:0-29208 GCA_007258455.2 Sequoia sempervirens | reverse complement strand
TTTTTCTTCAAGGTAACTACACCACTTCTCCTTTTCCTTTTCATTTCAATTCTTTCACAATACCCTTCATTCCCACTTCTAATCACTTTATCCAACATTCCAAAGGTTTTACTTCTACAGTCATTGCTATGAGAAGTTTCTACTCAACTATTGCTTTCTATTTCCCCTTGTGCCCAACAACAAAAATCAATTAAATATATATTTAATTTTTCTCTCAATAGCTTCCTTTGCTTTACTGAATAATGTTGATTCCATAGCTATCATGTTTGAATCATTTCTTTCTAACAATTTTAGATTCTAACAAATTTTGATTTAAAACATTTCGAGTTGTTACTATAGATCTTCACAATTCTTAATAACTTCATGCTCACAAGTTTTCCATGGTGTTTGAGTTGGAACTATATTCTACTTGTATACAAGGTAAGGCTGTACCTCATTCTTTCCATCTCTTCCTTTGTAATTACATTCAAAATTCTTTTTCATGAATGCCACAATTGTATATATTTTTAGAAAAGGATAATAGTGATTTCAGCTCAATAAAATTGCTAGGTTCCAGAAGAAAATTATATTCAATTGTCCACATATTGTTTCCTCCTATTTGCAAAAGGTATGCATGCATCTTGTTTATCTGATGTATTTTATTCCACATATATTAGATATTATTTGTTACTAACTATACAACTATTTATATTTGTTAATTTAAATGTTGTCTAGTAATGACACATGTTTGTTGTACTAAACTTCTAATTTCCCTTGTGTCTAATCGTATTTTGTTGATAGCATTTTAGATTGCAAATCTATGTACTGAGAAATAGATTAAACTCATGGACAAAAAAATTTCTTGCTCAAGGGTTTGGTGAGAGTCCATGATGCTCAATGCCATAATGTGGAAGGGTGCAAAGCAAGCCTCCATTATTCTCTCAATCCTCCAATCAATTCCCTCCACAAGGTATGCCTACATTTTATTTGCTTACACTCTTCTACTATAGCTTCATTGCATATTGTTTGTTATGAATTGTATAAGTCTTAATATTTTCTCATTGATTTATCGTCTACCAATGGTACGTGTCTAGTACACTAAATTTTACATTATTCTTTCATGTTTGCAACCATACTCAACCCAAAAAATCATTATATGTATGGACCTTTCAACGTCTCTAGAGCTTGTATTAAGTCAACAGTGGCCTAAACATTGCTTTCACCATTAATTCCAATGGTGGGAAATTTATTTTTCCTTGCTTGGGGGTTTGGTGAGAGCGCATGACGCTCCATGAGCCAATATGGTAGGGTGGACATCAGGTGTTGCTATCTTATGTTGAGAGTGCATTATGTGACATGCACCAAGTATGCCTAAGTTTTATTTACTTCATTACCCACATTACAAGTACATAGAAAATTGTGTGTTATAAAATAATGAATTTTGATATCTCTTGGTTTACATGTTGTCTATGAATTAGAGATGACCACTGCACTAATATTTTTACTTTTTTTTTTATTCTTCTAGATCATACCCCATCCATAATGTGGATTCCAATGATTTTTTTATAGTCATTAGTGGCCAAAACATTGATTCTACCATTGATCACAGTGGTAGTAAGTTTATTTTCCTACTCAGAGTATTGGTGAGAGTGTGCACCACTCCATGAGTCAATATGGTAGGGTGCACATCAGCCCTCGTTTTCTTGTCTACTTGTTGCAATGTAGTGTATGCACAAGTATGCTTAAATTTTACTTATTTGGTGCCTTGCATTACGTGTGTATTTCATATTTTATACTATACATTATAGAGCTCTTTAAATCTATTGATTTACATATTCTCTGTCAAATACAAATGTTCACCACACTAAACTTCAATTTTTTTAATTTTTTTTCCAAATCATACTCCAACTATAATGGTGAATTTGATGCACTAATTGCAAAATTAGTTGCAATGGTCAAATAGATAGTTAGATCTTAATATACTCTATGTTGATTTTGATAAGCAAAATTCATTCCACCGTTGATCAAAGTGGTGGATAACGTATATTCTTGCTTGGGGGTTTGGTGAGAGTCCATGAGGCTCCATGACCCAATATGGAAGGGTGGAAACCAAGGCTCATTTTGTTGTGTTTTATTTTATATATCTTATGTACAAATCTCTACGTTTCTGACATAAGATTCAAACATAATTCATATGTTTCACACTATGGTTGTGATGGAATAAAATAGTTAATGATAATCCACTTTGTCTTAGATTTCATTGAGCATTGCTCATTATTGTTACTTTGCATAAGCTATATTGTTTCATTCTCTAGAAGGTGTTGTTGGAAAGGCTATATTGTGTCATGATCCCTCTTATGATCCAACGAAATTGTTGACATTATGCAGTTTTTTGTCAATTGTTATTGTCTACCTTGCGCTATATTCTCTGATATTTTATGGGATCCTCTTCAAAAGGTTGTATTCTTTCAATTTTCAAATGCATGTTGAGAAAAGATCAAAAAGTTTGTTGATTATTGTTCTCTATCTTAGCCTATATTGTTCTATTTTTGATAGGGTTCTATTGAAGATGCTATATTATTTCAATTTCTGATAAGGTGTTGTTGTAAAGCAAAGATGCTTTCAATATTTGATAAGGTTCTATTCTAAAAAGAGTACATTTTCATTATTCAAACTGATAGAACTTGATTTATAGCTTGTTTTGTTAAATAGTCTTTTTTATACAATATATGTTAATATACTATCACATCCTTTATTTGGTGCTCTTTAACAGTCTAGATTTTCCCATACGTTAGTTAGTCTTTTATAGTTTATCTTTCTCTCTTTAATGCTTTTGTCATTCTCGCTCTCTACCTTGCACTTTATTATTTCATCTCTAAATTGTTCGTTGCATTTCCTATTGTGCAATGTTCTATATAATAAGTATGCACCAATATTTATCGCTATGTTAGTATCTTCTCTATGTCTACCACAACATATTCTAAACTCTCCTAGCCTTAGTGCTTGCATGTCCCTTGCCTTTTCTATACATCTCTTCCTATTGGCTTATCATTGCATGTCTCTACATGAAACTATTAGTTTACATCCTTTCCCAGTAGGAAGTTAGATTTCCAGAAATCTGTTGCTAGACAAAGATACTTCCACACAAGAGAGATTGATGGCGAGAATGCTTGCTATCAATATGCAAGATTGATTCACGATTAATTGATGCAAATGTACAAGATGAGGCTTGCTTATAAAAGGCAAGCATGCAACAACTAAATCTTATCTTGAGCAAAAAGATAGCTCGATAAGATAAATATGAGATCCTATAACTTAGGAATTAAAGATTGCCTAAGTAAACTTATGACGATGTAATTAAATAGTTAATTACACCAACACCCCCCCATAAGTGCAACTTAGGGAGAAGATTAAAATGCAAACTACTATGGGTCCCGGCAACTAGGCCATGTTAGGTACCCATTTACAGATGCAAATGAAATGCAATCTCTCATAAAGCAGAGAAAAGGGGAAAACCCAGTGGGAAAAAACCCCTCTGCAAAAGAGAGAAAACAAGAAAAAAGGCATGACGAATGTAAACATGATGTATGGAGGACTCAATGATACCCCCCAAGGATTACATCCATCATGAATATACAATAAACTACCCCCCCATAAGAGGGAAGTAAAGAGATAAGATATCCCCCCCATGATGTATGATCTCCTGCAAGTATGGTTAATGTTTGAAGACAAAACAAAATCCAATGCCTACAAACAATGTTTCTCCCCTTAGGAAGAAGATACACCAAGTACAACTGCAAGAATGATTCCCATTCTAGATAGGAAGAAGGAAGAGGAATCCATATGTATGAAGATTGTGTCTCTAAAATCTGCTCATGTGCTGCCAAGTTCTTGGATGATGTAGATGATGCCACAATCCAATCAGGTACATGCCCAATCACAACAAACTGTGACAAACCAGGAACAAGTGGAAACTGATCTTGAACAAACTCCATAGACAAACATGAAGTGATAATAGTGGACCCATGACTATCATCAAATAAGAGAGATAAACCCTCAAATTGGTCCTCCAAATCTGAAATGTGAGACTCCACAAACAAAGAAGCAATGTCTGTCAAATAGGAATCCCAATCAGGAAGACTATCAGGAACCTCTGAAACATCTGCAATCTTGTCCAAAGGATCACAATCATGGGTTATCAACTCTGAAGAATGAACAAGCACATGTGAGTTGGAAAGAGGAGCTTCAAGAGATGGAGAAGAATCATGGTCTCCATATACCTCTCTAATGTGAGTCCAAAGAGTATGAGGACATTCGAAGTGAATAAGAGTCTCCAAAATGTCATCATTTACATTTTAAAAAATAACTCTAAAGACTCTAGCCCTAAAGCCTATCCAATTGCAATACTCAACACCTGTGCTAGGAAAAGGAACTGTATTAAACAAATAGGGCAATAGATTTATCTCACCAAGATGAGTGAGAATTAAATTACTCCATTGCCTATAGTTCCCATTCTCCAAAGTAATTAAGTCACCCATTTACAAATATATGAGCTCCGAAAGCCAAAAAAGGAGATTTGTCTTCAACCTGGAAAATATGGCACAAAACTGCAAAATCCCTGCAAAATATATGTACCACTGAAAAGTTGACTCTTCCAGCTTTCCGACGATATCTTGTTTCTGAAAAAAGGCCTCCGTATGCGAAAGTTATGATAAAATGAAAAAAAGGCCTATAAATAGGCACTTGGGGACAAATTAGGACAGTGCAACACTAAATAGGTGCAAAAATTGTGCATCCGGGGCTTGATTTTCGGTCATCCATGTGACCACACCGCCAAGAAAAGAAAAATAAAAGCCACCGAATACAAAGTTTTATAATAAAAACTTGTGATTCAAAGACACATACCAGCCGACCAAAATAAGGGTGTGCAGATCTAGCCCAAAAAATGCCGATGCCGATGCCGATTTGAATGAAGATTCGTACCCTGACAGAGGCTGCGGATATCATAGGCTGACGAAATGGGCATGAAATGACAGCCGGCGAGCTCGGTGATGAGGAGGCGGCAGACAAGTTGATGTACCACCGATCGAGATGAGGGTACCCACTATGATGAAAGTATAGCCCGCTGACCGGAACACAAGCCTTGTAACCGCCGATGCCAGACACCCGATGGAAAATATGATGCAGATCGCTGAGCTTACTGATTGTGTACAATGAAGAAACTGACCGGATCTGCGGATAAGTGACAGCGAGGGTACTGTGTTGTAGAGAATGTCACGCAGAGGTGTCTAGGGATGCCGACTTAGTGGAGATCCCCAGTGAACGGCAATGGTACTGAAGACCGCCCTTTAATAAACCGCCGGTGATCCTAATGATGTGGCCATCCGTCGATGAGATCTATGACTGCCGACGGTTGTTTGGAATTCCCTGCCCGATGTGCAACAAAGCAACGAACTCGACCTCGTACCCACAAAATATGGATCGGACTGCTTGACAGAAAACCAGTGGCGAGTTGACGGATTCTACAATGCATCGACAAGGGTTGTTCCAGCAAAAAAAATTTGCCTCAAAAGCAACTTTACCCAATATAGGCGAATTTACAGTCAAAATTCGTCTGCGGAACCTTCTGATCTCAACCGTGAGGTTCTTGAAACCCCAATCTGCACCCAGCAAAAAATCTTCAAGCCAGAATGAAACCCTCAGATCCGGGAAGGAGTCCGCAACCCTGGAAGCTCTGATACCATGTTAGATTTCCAGAAATCTGTTGCTAGACAAAGATACTTCCACACAAGAGAGATTGATGGCGAGAATGCTTGCTATCAATATGCAAGATTGATTCACGATTAATTGATGCAAATGTACAAGATGAGGCTTGCTTATAAAAGGCAAGCATGCAACAACTAAATCTTATCTTGAGCAAAAAGATAGCTCGATAAGATAAATATGAGATCCTATAACTTAGGAATTAAAGATTGCCTAAGTAAACTTATGACGATGTAATTAAATAGTTAATTACACCAACAAAGAGGAGTGCAATCAACCTCTCAACAAACACTTTTGAGTTGAATGACATCTGGACCTTTTATTTTTCCCCTCTTTATATTGTAATTGAATAGCATTACACATTTCAAATTCTTCATGTGTTTCAGAAATGGGGAAAGAAAGCATTTAGTTGAAGTGAAGTGTAATAAGAGACCCTCTACGTCAAGAAAATTCATCTCTTTCCAATAATTCTCCTCTATAGGGAATTGCTTAAATGAATCAGAATGGAAATCAAATTAGACCATTGTGCATGTTGGCTATGGTTGCTATTTTTTTTGGTTAAATTCTCATCCTATTGAAGTTGAAAACAGGAGATGAACAAGCACAAGAAGAAAATAATGCTTAAAGTTACACTATGAAAAGAGAAGTTGAGAGTTGAAAATAGTAGTGTTGCATTGTCCTTCTTATGATAAAGTAGAAAAAGAACACTACATGTATCCACAAATTTTGAATAGTTAACTTCAGATTTTTAGTCTACTTATACAACTTTCTAGAATATTATATTCATATTACTAATTTTTTATGTGAATTGGAAAAAATTCATATGCATAGCAATAAAATTTCTCAAAAAAATGATGTCAACACTAAAAAATGACTTATATTTTAAAGAATTTTTGTTCAATTTTATGAAAATAATATATAGTTAATATTCTGGTTTAAATAACACACTCTAAACTTTTATTTAATTACATAATATCACTAATGAGGGAGCAAACCTAAGACATAGAACAATAATGACATAATAGAGAATAATATTTTATTAAAAAATATGGAACTCTTACATGAAGAGGATCTCAAATCCTCGAGCTCTGTGATACATGCAAGTTATATAAAATTATAGAAATTTTAGAAAAGTACCCAAGTCCCCTTTCGCAACATGCAAACTCTCTTCCTCCAAAAAGCTACCCAAAAATCATAAACTAGCCCATAAATAGCCCCTTTTCAGTTTGGAGCCAAAAACAACCTTTGAGATAAGATTTTTGGCAGTTTGGTGCCAAAAATTACAATTTGAAATTCAAAACCTGAGTCCTAATTCGAAAATTGGCAATTTTCCAAAAATCGGCCAACTTTTGGAAGCCATAACTTTTGATTGGGGACTTCGTTTTTCAAACTATTTGCACCGTCAGAAAGGTCTCAGAGTGAAGAACGCTCTACAATCCAACTTTGCTAGTTTTTACAATTTTTGGGCCCATACAGAGTAATTTAGTGCCTCAAACTAGACTTAGAAGGTTTTTGAGGGAAAAAAGTAGAAACTAAAACTTGAATAACTTTCAAAGCATGAATGATCTTGACCTGATTCTTTTGCCAAAGTGCTTTTTTTCTGTCCTAAACCTTCCCATAAATTTTTGTCTTCACACGCCTTCAAATTCACACATGCTAAAAATAACAGTTGAGTATAAAAAGCAGAAAAATAGTTCTAAAAGTTGGGAACTCTTATTCGATGAAAATGGTATCTAGAAATGCAAAAACATCTACAAAAATGAAACAAAAGGAATATAAATGGAAAGCATATTTTTGGGTGATGCAAGATTTCCCTCACACCACTAGATGCTCCTACATCAAGCACACGCTAAGCGTTTATTTAATAACATAATAGCACACTCTAAGCTTTTATTTAATTACATGATTCATCTGAAATCAAAAGTTAGAATATTTTCTTTAAATTTGTCCATAAGAAACTTTTGCTATAACCCACCTATATGAATAAAGAGAAGTTGAGCATGAAACATTGTGCCATCAAGGAGATCCCATTTTTGAGGTAAACCCTGCTCCTTCTTTGGCATAATGAGCCTCTTGTTGTAGACAACACTATCTTGGAACCCAAATTGCAAGGCCAATTCTCACATTACATTATTCTGAGAAAAGTATATCTCCGAGGTATTTCTGTTTGAGATTGCTTTTCTACTCCTGATAAGTGCTACTATGTCAATTTAATGTTTAAAAATGATAACAACAAACCAAGTATATTAAAAAAAAAGTAAAGTAATTACCTTAAAGTGCCAGTTAATTTCAAAATATTTTGCTTGCAAGTTCTAACAAGATGGTAAATGCATTATGCCTCTGGAGATTCCAAACATAAACCTATATGTCCAGCAATGTATCAGTACAAATCTTCCTGTCCTCTGGAAATAAGCCTAAGTGCTGGAAGTATTTTTTGACAACATCATCTAAGGAATCAATAGTAATCTTCAAAAGCCTAATTAGTCCTCTTTTGTGATAATCTGATATGCATTCATCTTTAGAAATCTTGTTCTTTGCTTTCTCCTAGGCCTCGTTGGATTTCCCATGCAAAGAGCTTCTGATAAGCTTTAGTGCAAATGGCAGGCCATCAGATTCTACCTGAAGCTCTAATCCAAGAGATCTATTACATTTATCAGATGACCAGTTAGAGGGCAACAAAATTTTGTAAATTTAATTTCAGCCATAATGTTTGGCAGATAACCTACTTTTAACTTCAAATGATCTAAATTCCTATTTTTAGATCAATAACATATTAGATTTAACTGTTTAATTTCCTAGGAGAAAATTATTTTAAATTGTTTATTCATTAGTCTTACTTGAACATTCCTTATTCGTTCAAGCATATGGACAATAAAAGAATGAGAACAATATCATCACGACACTTTTCCTATGTTACTCTGTTTCTTGAAGATATCAACCATAACATATAGGCTACTAACAAACAACAAACTATTTTTTTCAAAAATAAATCCCATTTAATCAGACACAAGAGAGTCTCCTATAATTCTAGGAGTTTTTGAATCATGCCCAACTTTCTTTTCCATGTTTTTCAAATATAAATACCTGCTTCTCCCATTAAAATTAAAAATATCTACTTTAATTTTTTTTTCATCAGAAAATTATAAAATATTAGATAATAAAAATAAAAATAATAAAATAAAACTAACTAGATGAACATAAAAAATGTACAGTTCTTTTAGCAAATTTACATTTTCGATGCTCGGAAATGATGTCTATCCCAAAACCCAGAAACAGAATAGTGGCAATCCATCATTTTGGCATAACAATGACAATTGATGCACTTGAGTAGATAGGTTTGCGGGAGTAGTGGAATTATATCTGGTTGTCATAAGAGTTTTTCTCCCTTGCCCTTCAAAGGGTAAGTATTGCAAATCTGCTTTGAACCAAACATCATTCCAACTAATTAGAGTTTGATTCGCTTGCCATTGTTGGGGTATGGTGTTGTACACCATTGCATAAAATGTTTTATTCTATTATTGTAATTAAATAATTATTTAGTTGTGATGCACCTTGGTGGTGTGGATAATCACGCTATGTAATTATTTGGTCCCATGTATTGACTGTATTGAAACATTGTATTACTATTTGTAGAAGACATGTGGCAGTAATTTAATATTGGGGAATTAAATATTGTAACAACTTAGTACCCAATATTAGAAAAGGGGTCAGTGGTTTTGTATTCACATGGTTTTGTGGTACATGGTTTTACCTTACCACCAGTTGTATTTTTGTGAGCTTTTGTCTATAAAAGCAAACACAATGTAGTGGTTTTAGATTGGGTGGAGGTGAACAGGCTGAGTAGCTTGGTTGTGGTTATTGAGTCTTTCTGAAGAGTGCATTTGTGAAGCATGGAATGGGATGTGTGGATTCATTCTTGGACACATGAAAGTGCATTGGAGGGCTTGATGTTTCAGAGGTATTCATTGTAACTCTTGTACTTGCTTATGGATGATTAATATGGAGTATGGATGCTTTTGGAGGCTAGGTTTTTCCCTCTTCAGGGTTTTCCTAGGGTAAATCTTGTGTTATCTTGTGGCTTGTCTATTTGATCTTTGCATTTGGAAAACTTGTATGCATGTTAATCTCTCTTGAGTTATGTGGGAAATGATTTGTGATTCTGGGTTTGAATGCTATATTTCCTTACAAGTGGTATCAGAGCTTTCATGGTTGAAGCATTTTTATTATAACTCTGGTTTGAGAGTTTTTTGCAAAGTTGAATCCATGGACATACATGTAGGATCTGAGGCATTACAAGATATGAAACACATGTTGCAGGTGTTTTTATGCAGATTTGGGCTTTTGAGTTGTCAAGATTTGTTGGGTTTATTGTAGATATGAAGTTTTCCAATGTTGGGTGAAAAGGGGTTTCTTGGTTTGAGTTTGCATGTGAGGGTTTTGTAGAGGAAATTTCAAGAATAATCTTTTGGAACAAAACGGACCTCATGGCTGGATTCAGGCTAGCTGAGAGATGAATTTTGACATAAAATTTGACCTACTTTGGAAAAGTTGAAGAAAAGGAAAAAAAAAATTTAGTAAAAGGCCCATTTTGCATGTGCAGAAAAATAAAATTAAAATCCCGTCCTTAAAATTTTTCACATAAACTATTTTGTCATTGGGTGGAAAATTATTAAAAAAACCTGCAAAGAGAAAAAGAAAAAAATGTTAGAAAATCTTTTGAGAAATAATAAAAAAAAAAAGTTATTAAAATTTAGGTGGAGGGCCGAAGCCCCCCGTACCCTGCAGCCTGCGGTTGATAGTGCCGTGCACTGTCAGTCGGAAGACTGGTAGTGGTAGGTACTGCCAACACCGGCCACCGATGGTCTACTTGGCTCCAGTCAACAGGCGCACCAGCGCGACCGACAGTCAAAATTTTTCCCCTCTAGCTGCCGATAAGACTTTCATATAAGTCTTTAAAAACAATTTTTAATATTTTTAAATCCACTGATTGTTATTTTAAGCTGGATTTTATAATGTGGTCGAGTCCGCCATGGGAGGAGTGGGTTTTTTTTTTTTTTTTTTTAAATATTAAATTGTATTTAATGAATTTTTGGAGGCTGCCACCCTCCCACCACCAGAGCGCCACCACAGAGCCACCAGTAGAGTAGATTGGAGAAATTTTATTCAAATGAGCATAACGTTCACTCACGGTGTCAAAATTTCAACTTCTTATAGTAGTTGGAAAGGTGGTTCCGAGCACTACATTGTGGTATAGGTTTGGTTTTTTGATTTTGTAGTTTTGACATGTTTTTGGAGCCTAGAAGTAAGATGTTCCTGTTTGCACATTTTTTGTCATATCTTTTGCATACGGAATCAAATTTTTGATTTAGAAGATGTGTTGGAGAGCATTTCCAGTGTACTACATAGTGGTTTAAATTGTTTATTAGTTTGTGGTGCAAGGAATGTTCGGTACTTGTTTGATTTCTTGTAGGAGCTTGAGATTCAGGGTGTGATTGTGTGAGCATTTGGACGAGTCAAGAAGTGAAAAATTGAGGGAGTGCATGTTTTTATATGTTATTTATGATGCTACTACTGATTATCAGATTGGTGCTTCCTGGTATAGGTTTACAAGTGATTTTCAGAGTTAGGACTTTGATGGTGACAAGTACGTGCAAGTTGTCTTTGGTTTTAAGGACATGGTTGGACATGATTTGAGACTTTGAGTCTCGTATGGGTCATAGTTGAGTGTAGGTACAGTGATGGCTATGGTTATGGTGTCATGGAGATGCAGGTACATTTGATGCATTAGCACAACATGATCATGTATTTGGTTTTTGGTGGTGATATGGTTTGATGTTAGGAGATTGTAATTATCTTCTTGATGCTTATTTGGTTCCTTGACTATGATTACTCTTTTGTGGACATGGTTGGAAAATTAGATCAGTGGTTGATTTGGTGTTTGAGTCTTGATGTCTACATGGTTATCTTCTTTAATATGCTGGTTTACAGTTACTAATCTGATAATGAGTTTGCATGTTTCAGTGATTGGATCTATAAGTTATGCAAGTGTGTGGGTTGGCCACTCATTCATTTGTAGTGGGATGACTCAGATGTGGATTGTCTATATCCACTAGGTTTGATTCATTGTTGTTGCAGTTTTCATTAGTTGGCCTTGTCTGTGGTCATTTGTGCATTAGTATGGTGTTTAGGGATTGAGAGGATGGATGTTTTGAGTACTTGATTAGCAGTTCATGGGACATGTAGCATGTGGTTTAATCACAATCTCATGATAGCTTGGTACATTCATTGGGTATACACTTTTAGTGGGAGCTTTTGACAGTGATGATTTTGGCAGTGTTGGATTGGTTTGTGATGTTTTGATGGCGGTTGTATGTATCTTCTTAGCTTGGAGATCTTTGTTTACTTGTATGTTACTGACATTGCAGTTGAGTGTGTGTAGAACTGGATGATCTTCATGAAGAGGATGGTTGTCATGATGCCATGTGTAGCTCATATCACGGTTCAGTGGGAGTTGTTGGCAGTGATGTGGATGCATCATTGGTATGGTTATCTTCATGTGATTGAGGATATGTTTTCTTGGCTTAGAGTGTTTGTTATGATGTCATGGTACACTCTTGATCCTAGATTAGAGTTTGGCATATTACATGTTCTCTTGAGACCAGGATGTATGTTATGGTGCATGTGATCTCCTAGGAGTAGATGGTTAGATCATGTTGTCATGATAGGTTCTTGATTCTGTAGTTGGAGCTTTGACATTGATCATGTGTGAGTCTCTTTTTATTGAGTACATTGATCATTTGTTTGATTACTTCATGATGGTGTTATGTTGTATTTGGAGTTTGGCATGGATTGATCGGTTACAGGTGCACATGGATACTTAGAGATGTAGGTGATGGTTGGAGTTCTCTTGTGATTAGAGACATTTTCTTGAGACAGTTACTCTTTGGAGGTTTCAGCAAGAAGACCGAGGGAGCCTTCACCTGGATATGGACGTGAGTTCATGATGGATAGATAGAGGAGATTGTTCTTGGAGTGAGTCATGATGGCTTGGTTATCCTGGAGGAGCATTCTCATTCCCCACTCTTGGTCTACTCGGCAGCTTATGATTTGAGAGGTATTTTCCCATTATATCTTTCAAATGTGTTCAATTTTATGCTTTATTTTTCATAGACATGGATCTTGAGCTATGGATAGTTAGTTCTGGAGGATTCATTTTGAGAGATGTTATGGCATGGTTATCTCCTTGTACATTTGAGTTTATGATATCATTCTTTGATGAGGATTGTTAGGAGATGGTTTATGGGCTGATTTCCAGTTAATGGGGATGGTTATCTATGAGTTTGATCTTCTTGTTTTGAGAGGCTTACATCCATGTTGCCATTGTTACACTGATTTATGTTGTACTTGATCTATGAGATTCAGTGTTATGGATTTTGTTGAGGCTTTTCAATTTGGGTTGTTTAGGAGATCATACTTGACACAACGGTAAACTTTTGAGGTGTTGGTAGAAGGACATATGGTTTACAATTTTCTCTCTTCATGGTTTCTCCTTGTTTTGGGAGGATGGTAACAACATGTTGTGAGAGATGATGTAGCTCTTGGGTTGTATGTGTGGATCATTGCAATTGTTCTTGGTACTTCATGTTTTGATTGACTTATCACACCTTGATGTATAGTGTGGATTGGTAGACTTGATATGCTTTGACATTATCTATGCAGTGGGAGTTCCTAGATATGTATGGTTTTCATTGACAGGTTTTATACAAAGAGCTTGGTTGTAGTTTATAGGTTGCATATGTTCTTGGCATGAGTTTACTGAGGTATTGATACCTTGGAGGTATGGATGGTTGGATGTATTAGCATGTGTTGTGGTTGCTATTTCCAATCATGTGGGTTTTTTACAGTTGACAACAGGTTGGTTAGAGCCTTTGTTATCACTTGGATTTGGTGCTTGTGCTCATGGATTGTTGCATCTTTTCCTTTGCATGTTCCTTTTCTTCCATAGGTGGCACGTTGGAGGATTAGAGGATTTCTTGCTTGAGATGGTGGTCACTTTGTTCTTATTGCAGGTATCTTGTTGGAGCATGAGAGCATGTTACAGATTCATGTGGTTTCATGGATGGCTATGATGATGTATATCATGCATTGATCCCTTATGCAATGTATACAACAAGTGGGAGAATGTTGGGGTATGGTGTTGTACACCATTGCATAAAATGTTTTATTCTATTATTGTAATTAAATAATTATTTAGTTGTGACGCACCTTGGTGGTGTGGATAATCACACTATGTAATTATTTTGTCCCACGTATTGATTGTATTGTAACATTGTATTACTATTTGTAGAAGACATGTGGCAGTAATTTAATATTGGGGAATTAAATATTGTTATAGCTTAGTACCCAATATTAGAAAAGGGGTCAGTGGTTTTGTATTCACATGGTTTTGTGGTATATGGTTTTACTTTACCACCAGTTGTATTTGTGTGAGCTTGTGTCTATAAAATAAAAGACATTGTAGTGGTTTTAGATTGGGGGAAGGTGAACACGCTGAGCAGGTTGGTTGTGGTTATTGAGTCTTTCTGAAGAGTGCATTTGTGAAGCATGGCATGGGATGTGTGGATTCATGCTTGGACACATGAAAGTGCATTGGAGGGCTTGATGTTTTAGAGGTATTCATTGTAACTCTTGTACTTGCTTATGGTTGATTAATATGATGGAGTATGGATGCTTTTGGAGGCTAGGATTTTCCCTCTTGAGGGTTTTCCCAGGGTAAATCTTGTGTTATCTTGTGGCTTGTCTATTTGATCTTTGCATTTGGAAAAATTGTATGCATGTTAATCTCTCTTGGGTTATGTGGGAAATGATTTGTGATTTTGGGTTTGAATGTTATATTTCCTTACAGCCATAAAATCAACTTCTTCAACCGCATGTACGCATCTTCCAAATTTTGAAATTCTGGTCAATTCCTTCCAGCAAGCTTCTTCCATAGAGTCCCCAAAATTCCCTTCAGGTTTGGAGACTGTGAGACAGTGATGAAAATTACATTGTTCTCGAAATATTCAAATATCAATGAAAGAACAATTCAACTTTAATTGAATATTAGACTAACTAGTCTTAGCATTTATCAGAAAGGTTTTTCTTCAATATTTTTAATTTTAATTGTACATCTGTTTAATTTCTCTTTTAGTTTTTTAATATTTAAGTGTTTATATTATCATTATAAAATAATGTTATATATATTTATAAAAAAATTGAAAATAATCATAAAGAGTGTATCAATCTAGAAAATAAAAACATTAAACAAAGTTTTTATGTGGCCAGAGCAAGATCAGAAGGAAAAAAGAAGATCATTCTAGTTATCTGATTTATCATCCATGACAATTCCTTATTATTATCATCTTCTTCACCATTTACACAACTAAAAGAAAAGCGACCAAATAAACCAAAAATTTGTAATGACAACATGTTTACCTAGATAACCATATGTTGTGCGGGTATCATCCATGAAAGTCCAGGAGATGCTTACGTTGAAAATATTTTATGTTTGCATTAGTTTGCATCTAGTTATTTCTTTTATCGAGATAGCTAATATCATCTCACAGGGACATAAGAACAACTATCATACCTTAGTAACCAGAACAAATGTTTAGTACTCTCGTTGGCCAAACTTTATGGGTAGCCTTAATTTAGATTCTCAATTATTTACTATAGCATTTACAGTTTTAATTATAGTTTTTTTGCCTTTTTTATTATTCAATTAAAAAGATTAATAATTTTTCAATTATATAAAGATATATAGAAAATAAATTTTAAGTTATATATTTAAAATTTGTGTCAAATAATGATAGATGATATTCCCTTTTTTTTTTTTCAATTGAAAAGATGTAAGAAAAAAAATAAGTTTTTAAGTAGCATAAAAAAATATGATAACAGCGAGAAAGTTGTAAAATTAGCATCTTTTCAATTAAGTTGTTGAATAGTGTTAAAATACTATATTGAGAGATAATTTTAAGTTAGTTCAAATTAAAATTTTATTAATTACCCAAAATAGTTTAGAGAAAATGAATTTATACTAATATTAAAAACAAATTTTCTAATTATATATTTTATACTTTTGTTCTAAGCAAGTGAGAATGATATTTTAACTTTCTTTCTGTGAAAAACATAATATTCTTTGTTTTTTGATTATGAGATTTAGTAGTGGCATAAAGAAATAAAATATTGTATCTAAATAAAGGTTCAAAGTTGAATTCAAGCTAGATTTCATTAATTAGTAAATAATTAATTTAAAATAAAATATAAATTGTGATTTGGTAAATAAAACTAATGAGATCATGTCCAAAAACTATAGGATTTATTTAAATTTTTAGATAAAATTAGTTGAGTATAAAATTGATATATATATATATATATATATATATATATATATATATATATATATATATATATATATATAAAGAGGGAGATATAGATTTGGTTGACTAATAGTCCTAGACTTCTACTACATTCATCTCAAATTTCCTAGATTACAAAAATGAGGTTCTTCTTGATCATACCACTATCTAAAACACCCCAATGTTTAGTAAAACAACTCTTACCTTTTGCTTTTCTTTATATTTCTATTCACCATGTTAAACATGTTCTCTCAACATTATAATTTTTACCCTATATTCAAAATTTTGACTCTCGCCCAATGTGATCTTGTTTATGGCATAGTTCATGGTGTCAAATCTTGCTCTTTCTCAAAATGTTCTTTTAATTATATTATCAATGTTTTAGAAATGCCTTTCTCATGATGAGGCTATTTACAAACTAGTTTGAAATTCCTTAACTTTCTTTTTTGTTAGAGTGAAAGTTCAAAGCTTGTAATTTTTTGAGTGTTTTATAGAAATTCATGGTTCTCTTGAAGCTTTACACAGTTTTACACAATTTTTCACCATGCCCATAATATTACAAGGATGAAATGTTGACTTTTCATGAAACTTTGAACCCCTAATGAAAGTGGGGTATATCTATCTTTCTCTCACCCTTTAAATCGCCAATAACTACTATATACGAACCTTCCATTGGCTTTGAACCCCTAATGAAAGTGGGGTATATCTATCTTTCTCTCACCCTTTAAATCACCAATAACTAATATATACGAACCTTCCATTGGTTTATACATTTGTAAACATGTTTGGTTTGCAAATATGTATTGTTGCTTCAAACTTCTATAACCCCACAATTCAATATAGAATGTATAATGGTTGAAACCAAAAAACTCAAGCACACTCTTCCACAATTGCAAAATTGCTTCAAAATTCAACCTCCACTTTTGTTATGCTTATACACTTATGTTTGTGCATGTGCTAATATTTATATAGTTAGAAAATATTTTCTAGAGGAAAAAATAATGTCATTTTTTTGTAACAATAGAAATTCTACACCCTTTAAAATTTCAAGTTATCTTTAGTCTTGATTTGGTTTTCATTCCCATAGTATATTTTAGGGACCATATTAACTTGAGATCTAGATCTTTCTTTTGTGATATTGTAAATATTATTTATTAGATTTCAATTATTCTTTCTAATCTAAGACCAGTTTTCAGATTTTGAGTGATTTATTTAAGAGTAAAGTGTGACACTAGACATCAATTTTATGCAATATGTTTTTATGAATTTTTAAAAATTTAAATGTGTTTTTCTCAATCAACTACCTACTATGCTAGTTACAATGTCCATCTATTTGAAAAATGTCTATCACATTTAAATCCAACCCTTTAAGTTCCAAAGAATATTTTTAAAAACCATCTTTTTATTTGGCCTCCCATCTTCGAAAACAATAATTGTTTCTTGTCTATAATTGGTTAAATTTTCCTCCATTGTTGAAGCTTTCTTAGGGTGCATGCAATTGGAATCTCATTAACGACTAGATGTGCTCACAATTCTTCTACATCATGTTAATATTATTTCAATATGTTTAATATCATTTCAATAATACCGCACCTTTCATTTATCATTTCCTTCTACATTAATATTGGAAAATATTTTGTCAACAATCACCACTCTATTATCGAACTCTTTTATCTAACTCGACAATCACCACTAGTCCGTCAATCATTATAGACCTATGATTTGATATTTATATTTTATTTTATTTTTGTTTGAGATGCACATAGGATAAATTCATAAAAGGAATATTTTTTTTTTCCATTTAATTTTCAATGTACTTTGAAAGATGAAAATAGGGTATTGATAGTTCTTGGTAAGCTCACACATAATCACAACCCTTTTTTCCTTGTCCATAGTGAGATAGGTTGTTTCATTTCTTCTTTTCACAAGGATATTTTCACTCTTCTAACCCTGTCTTTTTTATTTTATTTTATTGAAAGGTTAGTAAATTGATTATATTTTTGTTTTTTAATTTATTGATACTTCTATTCTTTGTTGTCTTGTTATGCATATTTTGATGTGTAGATATAATAACTTTGGACCTCAAAACTATACATTTACAACTATTTTAGATGATAGAATGTATTTTAGACTACAACATGTAATGTAGATTATAGAATATCACAAAAAATGTGAACATTATGATAATTTCTTGGAGAAAGACACCAATCTTCTAGAATTAGGTCAGTTTCTTTGTATAATCTAGAAATTTGAATTTATTTTATCAAATTTCTATTGTAGTTTCCTCTATCTTAGAATTTGTATAGCCTAAATCTATTATTTTATCAAAATATTTTATGGTAATTTTAATATATTTTTATTTCTACAATAGAATAATAGCAAAAATAATTTCTTCTAAACTAATTTAATCCTCTTAAAAGATAAAGAAAAAATCAATATAAGAAACAAATTACATTACTGATCAAATAATTTTTAGATATAATATTTTGAGAAATTTAAACTTTATTATAAATATAATAATTTTATATATTTAACTTAAACCATAGACCATTTACAAAAGAAACTATTTTTCTCAAAAATATATCCCTTATTAATTAAACACAAGAAAGTTTCCTATAAAGAGTTTTTAATCATACACAACATTTTCTTCCATGTTTTCCAAATATAGATACGTTCTTCTCACATTTCAATTAAAAAAAGTCTCTACCATAAATTCTAAATTATTTTTCGAGTACCAGATGTTTTTCCACAATTGAAAATTTTTTATAAAGTATTAGATAGTAAAAATAATAATAAAAGCTGATTAGCTGAAAAGAAGAATGTACCTCTTTACCGATTTGCATTTGCAAGCTTGGAATTGATGTATGAGAAGCGTAAGCTGACAACGATCCTTTTGTCATAACAATGGCAATTGATACGAGGCTTTCCTAATAATCGGGTTATTGCAAAACCCTTGGGATTAAATTAAAATGCAAACTTTTGTTGCCCTCTAGGTGGTCTTCTAAATATCTTACATTTCTTGTTACAAGCGCAGCGAATGACGGCCGCCATAAGAATTAATTTTATGTTGGTTGAATCGCCTTTGAACCCATTTTTCTTATCCAAATCTAGCTAGGATTATCTATATGTACGCTTAGAAATAAGGTACACTTTAAAATCAATTATTGAAAAATAAACTAAATGGAACTAGAGAGAAATTGAGATAGAAGAGAGAAGAATGAGACAGAGGAATATAAGGATCACAACACATAGATTGATAACAGAGTTTGTCCAATGTGGACTACGTCTCTGGGTCTGATTCTCAATGTTGGGACCACTTTATTAATTTTTCCAAGCAATGATATTACCTTGATACAATTTCCAAGCTTCAAAAACTTGCAACAAATTCCTCACAATCTCTCTCAATTTACAATTTTTGGTGTATAATAACACCTTGTAATTTTTCTCCTCCAAAATTCTCACTCTGGAATTATTTCTCCAAGTAGACTTGCTTCAATAATTTATCTTCAAGAGAATTCTACCTCCAAGTACAAAGTCGCCCCCCTTTTATACAACTTTATTTGCTAATATGGGCTAAAACCATATTATTTTGCAAATATACCCATATCCCTTTTAAAAAAATAAAATTAGCATAATTCCCATAATATAACAAATTAATCTTTCAAAAATAAATCCTACTTTGGCTTTTATAATTCTAAGCCATACAATCAAAAGATGAACCCCTTTAACTATGGCTCGTTATAATTTTAGACTTACAAATAATAAAATCCCTTTCAAATGAATGGCTTATAATTCAAGCCTTTAATCCTTTCAGGATTTATTCCTTGAATAATCTTTATAAATTATTTTAATTCTTATTTAAGCCCCTTTAAATATTATAATTTGGGCTTAAAGGGGTTAATTGTTGAAATATGAGTTTACGGGCTTTTTTTCCTCTCCTTGTTTTATGGGCAAGGGAAGAGGATTTTAAGGGATAAAATCCCACCAAATCCTCCTTTCTTCTTTTAATTTTTTAAACTATATATTTTTTCCTATTTTCCTTCAATAATTATGGTTTAATCCATATTTATGCCAACTCACTACTCCTGCCACGTCACCACCTACCATGTCATCATGCTAATGTCATCAAAGTCAATCAGAGTCAAAATTTTGACCAACCTTTGACTAGCCATAACTTTCACATACGAGCTCCATCTTTTAGACTGAATATAGTTTTAGAATTAGCGTGACGAGCACTATGACTTGGCATCATCTTTTTTATTTTGAGACAATCAATTTTTTTCCTTTTTGAACCCCTGATTTGCCTGTTTGACCAAACCTTTGACTAAGCATAACTTCTATATATGGACTCCTTTTGAGCCCATTAAAGTTTCCTCAGGATCGTGTCAATGAGCTCTATGCATTGATGATTCTTTAGATAAATTCTGAGGCTATGAAATTTTTTAGGTATTTTGGATCCATCTGGATCACCTGCAACCATTGCTCACCAACCTTTTCATCACATATAACAATTTTTAGGGAATTCAATTCGCAAATAGCTCTCAATAACCTCATCAAACGAGAACGTTCTCTCATGTAAAACTCATTCAATTTATTTAGTTTCCTAATTTCCTCCAAAAGTTCTCCTAGCCCTTCATAGAATGAAATGTCTAGACATTCCAACTACCCAAGTTTTTGAATTGATGGTGGAAGGTCTTTTAGTCCTAGTAATGAAAAAAAATTTAACATTTTTAGAGAGCTCAGATTCCCACTTAGGTCATAAGGTAACTTCTAGATTAGGTGGCAATTGATAATAGACCACATTTGAGTAGATGGCATATGACAGTAACTCAAGGGAATCTCCTCCAAATTGTTGCAGTGGTCCAAGTTAAAACTTATCAAGTTTACATTATTGAATGTGGATGTATATTCAAACCATCGGCATAAGCTTAATGATAGATTCTCTATGTTTGATAGAGCATTGGATTCTTTTCGAGTAGGAAGTGCCATCAACCTCTCCAAGAGGATGTTTTTGAGTTTAGTGAGGGAAGATAAAACACTTAGACCTTTTATCATTCACATCTTTGTACTGTAATTGAATACCATAAGAAAATTTATCTTCTTCATAGATTTTAGAATTGAGGGAAGAAAGCATTAAGTTGAAATAAATTATAACAAGAGAGCCTCTACCTCAAAGAAATTCATCTCTTTCCCGTGATTCTCCTCCATAGGGCCTACTTAAATGAATTAGAAAAGAAATCCAATTAGAACATTGTGCATGTTGTCTATGGTTTCTATTTATTTGGGTTAAATTATCATTGCATTGAAGTTGAATACAAGAGATGGAAAAATTAAAGCAAAAAAGAGTGCTTGAGGTTACACTATGGAAAAGGGCATACAACAAATTCACCACTAGTAATTCACTGATGAAAAATTCACTGCCAACAATTCACCGTAGGAAAATTCATCTCCATGAAAAATTCACCTCAAGGAAAATTCACCACCAACAATTCATGGTGGTGAATTGCTAGTGGTGAATTTTCCTTAAGGTGAATTTTTCATGCTAATGAATTTTCTCATGATGAATTGTTGTTGATGAATTTTCCAATGGTGAATTGTTGATGGTGAAATTTCCTAGAAGAATTCTGAATATTGTGTTCCATTGTCCTATATATGATGAAGTAAGAAAAGAACACTGCATATATCCACAGATTTTGAATATCTTACCTAGGATATTTAGTCTACCCAAAAAACACTATTTTCGAGTATCAAGTTCATTCTATTAATTTTTAATGTGAAGTAGAAATATTTTAATACACATGCCAACAAGTTTGTCAAAATTAAAAAAAAATCATGAATATGTCAAAAAACGTTAGGTGAATTTGATGAAAATGATATGTAAAATACATGTTGGTTTAAATATCATTTTATAAGATTTGATTTGTTTAGATAACTCATTTGGAATCACATTAAAAGATGCATCTTATTGAGGAAGCTAATGTGATTTTAGATGAACCATCTAAACAAAACAAAAAATAGAATGCGATATTTAAACTAATGAGATTTCATATGAACTATCTAAACAAATTAAAACTTAGAATACAATATTTAAGGTTTCCTATAACATATTTTTGCAATAACCCAACTATGCAAATAGAGAGAAATTGACCATCAAATGTTGTGTCATTAAGCAACTCCCATTTCTATGACATACTTTTCTCCTTCCTAGGCATCATGAACCTTTTCTTGAGGACTACACTGTCTTGGTACCCCAAATGCAAGGAAAATTATTGGATTACATTATCCTGAAAAAAGTATAGCTCTAAGGTATTTCTGTTTGAGATTGTTGCTCTACTCCTGATAATTGCTACAATGTCAACTTAATGTTTAAAAATGATAAAAAAAAATATGGTGTATCAAAAAGAAAGGAAATTATGATGAAGTACTAGTCAAATTCAAAATATTTTTGTTTTCAAGTTCTAATAAGATGGAAAATGCATCATGTCACTGGAGATTCCGAACATAAACCCATATGTCCAACAATGCATCAACGTAGATTTTCTTGTCCTCTAGAAATAATTGTAAGTATTGGAAACATTCTTTGGAAAAATCATCTAATCAATCAATAGTATTTTCCAATATTCTAATTATTGGCAGACAGGGGTGCAACAATACGTAAACAGTGTTGTGACTAGGTGATCAATGGATAGAACAAAAAATATAAAACATAAAGAAAAATGCATAGATATATAGTGTAAAATGACAAACAAAAATTTAATATTCATGCATTCATTTTCATATTCCTTCACTCCAAAATTACAAAATTACAAAGTACTTGCTTTGTTTACACTACAAAGTAAAACATAAACAATTTGTACTATTGTCCAATATAATGATGCGACACTAACACCTAAACTGTTGCTTACTACAATGGTGAAGCTGTTGCTATTAAATTGCTGCATCTGATAAACATTCCATTCTATTGTATCCTTGTTCTGTGTTGAAAATTCCTTCTACTACTATAGGGTCTCCACAAAATACAAAAATAAAACTACTTCATAAAACCAACTATTGCATTCCCTTTTGTCTTGTTTTAAAAATCAAGCTTAAAATTGAGTGCTTAATTTCAAATTCAAACTTATCTACCATATTAACTTCTACCTGGTCAAATAGGTTACAAGAAATCATATGTGGAGGTAGGTGAGAGAATTCTGACTGAAGATTAATTTTTTGAAAAATCCCCCTTAATCTAAAGTTAGATATCATTATGCAATTTCCTTTTATAGCTTATCTCTGAAGTTGTCCACAATGCCAAGCCTATCTCTTAGGCATTCAAATTTGTCTTTTGGCAATGCCCTGGTGAATATATCAACAAGGTGTTCTTCAGATCTCCAATATTGTAATTCAATCCCACCTTGTTCTACCAACTCCCTTATGAAATGATATCAGATCTTGATGTGTTCGCTCCACCCATGGAAGATAGGATTCTTTATTAGAGCTATTGAGGAAATGTTTTCAAAATGTATGACTATGTTATCTTCTTGCTGTTCCTTCAAGTCTGCAAGTATCCTTCTCAACCAAATAGCCTAACATGTTGTTGCATTTGTTGCAATGTATTTAAATTCTGTTGTGCTAAGAGAGACAATTGGATGCTTCTTGGATTCCCATGAGATTACACCTAATCCAATGTGGAACACATATCTTGATGTGCTCTTCCTATCATCTACATTTCCTACCCAATAACTATCCATGAAACTAGCTAACTTGAACTCACTAGATGCACCATACAAAATTCCATAACTTTCTATTCCATTCACATAACTTAAGATCCTTTTTCCTGCTTGCCAATGCATGTCCTTAGACTTTTCCATGAACCTATAAATCAAACTTACTGCATGCATTAAATTAGACCTAGTTGATGTCAAATACATTAAACTTCAAACCATACTTTTGTGGAGGGTTTGGTTCACATCATTGCTACTATCTTCTTTGCATAGTTTTTGACCTGTTGCTATTTGTGTTGGTGCAAGTTTGTTGTTCTACATTTTAAACCTCCTCAAAATCAGTTTGACATAGTTAGTTTGCGAAATAAATATGCCATGTTTTGTTTGTTGAACTTCAATACCAAGAAAATAATTTAGCAAACCTAATTCTATCATCTAAAACTCATTTTTCATCACATCTTTGAAATCAAAAATCAAGTTGTTACTATTTCTAGTAAAAATCAGATCATGTACATATAAAACAACAATTAAAATATCACCTTTAGCTACTTTGATGTAGAGTGTGGGATCACTACTACTTTTGTTGAAGCCATTTCTCATTAAATATGAGTCTATCTTGTTGTACCATACCTAGCTTGCTTTTTTCTACCCATAAATATATTTTTAGATCCTATATACGTTATCCTCTCGCACTAGGACTTCATAGCCAAGTGGTTTCTCCACATATACCTCTTCTTTCAACAATCTGTTTAAAAATGTTGACTTCACATCCATTTGAAACACCTTCCAATTGTGTTGGGTTGCAATTTCTATGACTTCCCAAACTATTTCCAGCCTTGCAACTGGTGCATAAGTCTTATCATAATCTATATTGGGTTTTTGTTTGTATACTTTGACAACTAGCCTTGCTTTGTGTCTTTCAATTTTGACTTCTATTGTACACTTAGTCTTGTAGAACCACTTCACTTCAATTACTTGTTTACCATTGGGTAAATTGGTCACCTCCCATGTTTTATTCCTCTCTATAGCTCCAATTCTTCATCCATGGCCTTACACCACTTCTCTTCTTGCACTGCTTCCTCAAAGTGTGTTGGATCACTATAGGAGAATAATGTAAAATATAATTCTAATCAAAATCAGCATGCCTTTTGTTGTCATAAATCTCCCTCACACTCTTTATCTTTCATGGCATTAATGATGCAATTTTAGGGTATAAATTACCTTTTGATCTGCTACTACTCTAACATTTAGAGTTGGTGTACTATTGGTTGTCGAAGCTACTCCTCTATTGTACTTTGGAGCTCTTACTCTATTGTGTCTATTCAAAAATGTTGTTATGCTGAACATTGTCAGAGTTGCTATTTTTTTTATAAGATAAGCAGTATTTACATGGTTTTGTACCTTTTACACAACAAGCCTCAAGGGTGAAAAAAGATCAATTCCAAAGAACAAAACAACTAGCTAGAAAACACTATAGACATAGTAGACTAACAATCAATAGTAACACCACACAACAATGGTAGACTAACTAGCATTCTCCCATTTCTGAGAGAGGAGGTTGAAAAGATCATCCTTGACCACTTTCAGGCCTTCTTTAAGAGTCTTGTTATCCATCTTGTCCTTCATCACAACAGAGAAGGTGCTAGTCACATAGTGGACCAACTTGACAATGAACTGGGTCAAGCCATTGAAAATTTTCTCCATCTTCCCCATTTGCTTTTGCAACCCACGAAGCTCCTCCCCTTTATCCATAGTCTTCACAATATTCGCACGCTCGACATCCTGAGGGTCAAAGGACTAGGAAGTTCAGTTCTCATTAAGCATTTTATTGAAGTTTGAAAAGTTGCTAGGCCCTTCAACAAACTCCTCCACATTCCTATTACCTTTGTTGTCAAACCACTCCCCATTAGAATAAATTTCACTAATCTACACTTTCTTGTTATTTTTTTCCAACCTACCAGATCTCCTGATGTTGGTACATTTTCAACCCTAGTCTCCATTATAGCAGCAACGATAATATCCCCCATGGAATCTCTTCCCACCACATTCTTCCCTCTAATTTCCATGGCCATTGTATCCATCAAACCCTTCCCCTAAGTTGTTGCTTTGTTGAGTACCGCCAAAGTTACTATTTTCCAATTCTTTGCAGTACTTTCTCCCTGAGCTAGTCCTCTCTTGAGCTCCTTCTTGGTTGTTGTCTTTTGAAACTTCCTCACAATCAAAGGGTATTATGATTGAAATACCCATTTTTCTATCCACCATTCCATGCCATGATTCATTCTCAATGAACACAACATCCATGTTGATCACTACCTTTTTGGTGATGGGATTTTACAACTTGTAGGCTTTTGATTTCTCACTATTTTCTATGAAAATGCATTTTTCACCCTTATCATCAAATTTCTACATTTTGTCTTTTGGTACGAATGCATATTCCACACAACTGAAGATTCTTAGGTGTTGAACACTCCACTTGTTATTTGTCCAAGCCTCTTGTGCGATCCTATAATAGACATCCTTTGTAGGACACATATTCAATATGTGTACAATTGTTGCCATAGTTTCACCCCAAAATATGTGTGATAGTCCTTTTACTTTTAGCATACTTGCTACCATGTCTTGAATGGTTCTTTTTTTCCTCCCAACCACTTTTTTTTGCTATGGGGTATACCTTGTTGTGATATTTTTATGAATGCCCTCACTCCTACAAAAAATTAGGAATTATTTGGAGATGTACTCTCCCCCTCTATCTATTCTAAGGAATTTGATATAGTGACCACTCTCCTTTTTAACTTCTGCCATAAACCATTTAAATTTCTCAAAGGTTTTCAAATTTTTTCTCAAAAAATAGACTCAATTTTTTTTGCTGTAATAATCTATCAATGTCATGAAAAAAGTGTTTTCAGCTAAGGTGGGGGTTTTCATGGGTCCACACAAATCTAAGTGCATTAATTCAAGAGGTGCATTTTCTCTCCTAGAGTACCCTAATTGAAATGTTTGTCTATGTTGCTTTCCTAAAATGCAGACTTCACATTTCCCATCTACTTTTACAATAAATGGTAGACTACTAACTATTCCTTTCCTGGACAATAAAACTTAACTAGAAAAGCTTAAGTTCCTATACCTTAAATGCCAAATTTTAGATGGGACTTTGATAATTGTTTTGAATGTAGACTGTTATTCCACAATTGATTTTTTTTGTTCTGCTATCAGTGCTAGTGAAAATTGCTATTTTTTTCCTTTTGTTGTGTTTTTCATAAACACTATATGCATCCTTAGAGGAAATATTATGTTTCTTTTCATTTGCATTGCTACCATCACTTTCTTGCTACCTCCTTTGTCAAATATTTTGCAATCTCCATTTTCCATCAAGATTCTATAACCATTTTGGACCATTTTTCCAATGCTCGATAGATTATGCTTCATATTGGGGGCATAATAAACATCCTATATTTTCTGCCTCTCACCATTCTTTGTTTGGATGTTGACTACACCCTTTCCAATAATAGGGACTTTCTCATCATTTCCCAATTTGATTTCTATTTTTATATTACTATCTATGGAGGAAAATAAATTTGTGTAACCATCCATGTGGTTGTTGCATTCACTATCCAAGTACCAAAATTCATCATTGTTGTGTTCAACAAGGTTGCAAACAATGAAAACATTGGACTATTTGTCATTTTTCAAGTTTGTTCTCATTAGCTATATTTTCATTTTGACTCTCATTATTGCATTGCTTCTTCCTACACTCACTAGCATAATGACCATACTTGTGACAGTAAAAACACTGCAAATTACTTTTGTCATAGCTCAAATTTGAATTGTTGTTCTTCTAGTTTTGGTTTACTGTTTGTGAATTGCTTGGCTCCTCTTGGTTGTTTGAGTCTCCTCTTCAAGAATTACTTGTTTTGCTTCCTTTTTGATCTTTTCCTTTACTATTTATGTCTCTTCCCCAACCTCTTCCATTGGTTTGAGCTTTGAAAGCTTACTCTAGGGAAGGAAAATATCTATTTAATCATTGCTTATGGGTTTATAGTGAACCCATCAACTCATCTATAGTCATTTTGGACAAATAGTTTGCCTCTTCAATGGAAATGACTATACGATCAAACCTAGTAGGCATACTTAGGATTTTATCAATAATCCTTTGTTCTTCCATTGTTTATCCAATAATTCTAAGCTTATTTATGAAAGTAGACACCTTGGTGTGAAAGTCTGAAATTGACTCACCATCTTTTATTTGTAGTCTCAAAATATCTTCTCAAGAGCTGCAACTTAACCAATATCACTTTATTTGTCCCCTTATAGTTTTTTTTGTAGAATTTACCAAGCTTGTTTTGAGTAGTTGGCTTCTACAATGCATGGGAAGATAGCCCCAGCCAAGGTTGCCTCAATCAAACTGAGGGATTTTGCATCCTTCATACGATTTTTTTTAATTGATTCTTTTGTGCATTAGAGAGGGCTGCATAGGCTACTTGGATTGTAATATTAGTGAAACCATTGATGACCAACTCCCATAGGTCATTAGCAACCAAGTTTTTCTTCATCTTCTTATCCCAAATTTCATATTTCTTCTCATCAAAATTCAATGACTACTACCAACCTTTGCTCTCTCCTCCTGCCATTTTTCTCAGATACCACTTGTTGGCAGGAAGGGTTGCAACAATACAAAATAGTGATGTGACTGGATGATGCATATAACAAAAAATAGAAAACACAAATAACATTGCACAAAGATAGCATAAAATGACACAAAAATTTAATATTCATGCATTCATTTTCATATATTCCTTTTAACTCCAAAATTACAAAATTATAGATTACTTGCTTTGTTTACATTAAAAATAAAACATATACAATTTGGGCTACTGTCCAATATAATGATGCTACACTCACACCTAAACTATTACTTACTATAGTGTTGAAGTTGTTGTTGTTAAATTGTTGTGTCTAATAAACATCCCCTTCTACTATATCCTTGTTCTATGTAGAAAATTCCTTCTGCTATTGTAGGGTCTCCACAAAATACAAAAATAAAGCTACTTCATAAAACCGACAATTGCATTTCCTTTTGTCTTTTTTAAAAAAGAAAGCTCAAAATTGAGTGCTTCATTTCAAATTCAAAATTTTCTACCACATTAAATTCTTCTAAGTCAAATAGGCTGCAAGAAATCATACATGGGGGTAGGTGAGAGAAGTTTGAGTAAAGATTAATTTTTCCAACACTAATTAGCCCTAGTTTGTAATAATCTAATATGCATTCTCCTATAGAAAAACAATTATTTTCTCTCTCCCAAGCCTCATGGGATTTCCCATGCAAATAACTTTCAATCACCTTTAGAGAAAGTGGTTGATGAAGGTGC
>VDFB02180758.1:0-17126 GCA_007258455.2 Sequoia sempervirens | reverse complement strand
GAAAGCATATATATGGGTTTACATGCAACCAAAAAAAGTGAGAGATGATGCTATCAAAGATTCTTGAACTTAAGAATTTTCCATGGAACAAATATGTACATATAATTGTAATTTACACAAAATGATTTACAACTATGTACAAGCTACTATAAGTTCTCATTTGAACATGTATAGGGTTACAAGTGAACTTGAAAACCATGGATATAATTAAGTCAAAGATTCTAGTTCAGCCCACTCTTCAATAACATGTAGAATTTTTGATGATCATCACTATCTAGTCTCCATTTTCTTCAGCCATGTGCATGTGGAACTGCATGAAGATGTATAGAGTGGCAAATGAATTATTGGGCGATCTTCATATTGATATACCTTGTTACCGTTGATAGTCAACAAAATGAATCCCATGTCAACAACTTTGACTTGTTTTTAGATATGTCCCTTGTACTCACAAATTTCCAAAACCTCAGATGGTAAACATGAACCTAAGGTAAGACATATGAATGTGCAATATTTTCGCAAGTACAAGGGGTTTGTATTGTAATATATATTTAATGATTATAATGTAATGTGCACATGTGAATACAATGTATATAAAAATTTTAAATTCAAACTCACCTCAGGAAATAACATTCCATCACTTGTTTGTGTCTCATAGCTTATTCCTCTCTTTTGTGCAGCACAATAAATAATAGCTAACACCTTCAATGTTTTCAGGCTCTGCTATGTCTGCAAAAATATCTCCTATACACCAAATTTACACAAAAAAAATCTAAAAAAATTAGAAATGTCTCTAAAGATCATTAACTAGATATATATAATAATTAAATTATTGAAAACTTACACGTGTACCTTTTCTAACCAATCCTAAAATATAGTCATAATCAATTGAAATCAAAGGAATGTCTTCAAATCTTTCTTCCTCGTTTTCATCATATGTTTTTGAAACAACTAGTGGCACCATATCCCATTTAACAACATATCCAAGTTCTTGATTGCTGCATGCATAATCAGAGTTTCCCTCAATGCACTCACAAGGTAAAAACAAGAGTAAATCAAGCAGTCTAATATCCATCCATGGCGACTATCTGAACTCCTAACACAATGCAAAGATCTTGTTTTTTCTACCCTCGTGCATCCATGCATCGATCTTCTATCCACGCCTAGATACATATGTACAACAAAAACTTATGTGAACAAATATGTATATATATTTTAAATTTAAATAAATTCAAATTTTTGATTTAATGTAATTTATACATACCCGATATCTCCCAAAACACTCTATGTGGAATGTGTCAGTTTGTTCTTGAAGATGTGCCGACCACATTTTATGCAAAGTATTTCTTGCACCATTCAACAACATCATGTGCATTGTCTAGACGATCTTCTGGATAACTCATTTGATACTTTCTTAAAGCTCGTTTGATGCAAGCTCTTGCTCCATCATGCTCACCCTTTCCATGCCCACTCTCAAAAAAACTCCAAACATGTGGTATTTTGTAGATTTTATGATATCTACAAAGTGCATAGAATGGTCGTGAAGATTTGACTCCAGCCGCAAGCATTTCATCCATCCGGACCATACAAAATGATTTCAATTTACACCGCTTCAAATCCTCAAAAAATATTGTAAAGCAATGTTGACAAAAAGTGTGTCATGCTCTTTATCATTACTAATATAAAAGTGATATTCTTTCTTTATGGCTCATTCTTCATTTGTACTCTCAACACCATCCAATTCTGATTGTACATGTCAATAACACACATGAACCATAATAGTGATCCTCTTTGAAAAGTAATACCGATTGAATCTCCTTTGATACAAAGGAGTAATTTTCTCTGCAAAGTCAACCACCGGGAGCAGAACTGCTCCATGTGGGAGTATCTCTCAATGTTTGGAATTGTTGTGCTTGCCACTCTAGCAAAAAAAAAAATGAATGATGTATGTATGGTCGTATCAATTTTTGAAAATCTTCCATAAATTCTCCAATGGGAATCTCCTCTTCTACATAGTTCAACCTTGTGGATTCTTTCCCAAAATTTGTTTGCAACTTTACATACTTGTACCTGTGTCAGTAAAATATGTGAATAATTAATAAACCACACTTGATCAATGAAACATTACATCAAAGAGAATCCAAATAACTTGATCTATGAGAAATTGAAACAAATAAACTCTCTAAAAATAGTACTTACCTCTTGCAATTTACTATCTTTGTTAGGTCGTAAGATCCTCAATTTTTGAAGGAAATTTGTAGCCAAATTTCCACGCCTCACAAATTCCTTTATGCAGTTTATTTGAGGTCCATTTTCATGATCACATAATATAGATTTCCATGAAAAAAACTTGCCTCGCTTAGGAGTGCATTTGGGAAAGGTCCACATCTTTCTTTCTCATCTTCAAAAACACCTGATAGTGAGAGAGATCAAATTCAATATGATATTTAATAACAAATAAAGTTTCAAAAAACTTGTTTATCTTCACATAATATGTCTTTAACCTTTGAAACATTGTTTTCCCAATCTTTATATGAGGATATGCATTACAAAAGTTCATATACATCTCAAATTGTGTTATGTCTAGCCAATGTTTGATATGATTTTCATAAATACTAGGTCCAATCCTATATCTCATAACATCTTTAGTATTTGATGATGGACGATTCTAATCATGCCAAAAACTTGAGACCAAGTTCCTAACAACATCTTCAATCTTGTCAGAATGGAGAGCTCTACACATAATTTCCCAATTTCCTTCTAAAATTTCATCCAAAAACTTTCTCTTTTTCTCATATTTTATCAATGTGGTTCTACTATAACCAATTTCAGTTGAAAGTGCTAACATTTTTCTTTTTCTTGCTATATCTTGATGTACAATAGATGTCAACATCACCCTTCTTGTACTGGCCTTATCCATAGTTTGAGATCCTTTCCCAATGGAATCTAAACCCTTTTTAATATTTTGAACAATATCCTTTTGTAATCATATGTATTTCTTCTTATTTGATGTTGAATGGACACCCAACAATTGTAATGACTCTTTGAGCTCATCACGAAGAAGTAAATGTGATAACAATTGGGTTTTTTCAAGTGTATCAAGATGATTGAAATGATGATTGATCATTCCATTTACAGATTTAGTCATTGACCTCTTTCTCTTATTATAAGGCTGGTTGGCATATTATTTGAGTTTCTCCATATCCATTTCAAGTAAATGATCTAAATTTCTATGAGAAATTTGTTTCCCCACCTTCTCAGCTAGTTTTATATTCTCATCCATACCAGTAGGAGGAAGTGATCCCAACCCCTCTCCAACATGCATTGTTTGAACTTGTGCCTCCTCCCTATCTTCAAGGACCATGCATTCTTGAGTGGATTCATTTGATCCAATGTCTAGATTTGGCTCAACTTGAGCATGAAAACTTCCTGCTTGTTGAGCCCTTCCTACACGTGTCTACAAAATATTTTGCAAAAAAAGTGAGAGATGATGTTAAATATATAAGTGAAGTTTATGTATGCAAGCAAACAAACTGATAAAACATGATGAGCTATAAGTAAGAGAAGTTTGTGCTAGTTTTATATGCTCATCCATAACAGTAGAAGGAAGTGATCTTGACCCCTCTTGAACAAGCATTGTTTGAACTTGGGTCTCCTCCCTAACTTCAAGGTCCATGTGTTATTCAACAGATTTATTTGATCCAATATCTAGATTTGGCTCGACTCCAGCTTGAGGAATCCCTAGAGCATAAAACATAAAAATAATTTGAGAACATTGAAGTGATGAAAATAAAAGATCAAAGACACAAAACACAAATATTGAAATAAAAAGAATTGGCTTAAGGAATTGGAGTCAAGGATCATATAAACATTGCAACTTGCATGACCAAGATGACTTGAGGACATTTAAAAGTATTTATAGTCATTCAAGTGCAATGATGGTTAGAAACCTTCAAAGTAAAAGTCCTAAACACACAATTGAGAGTGAGAGAGAGAAGAAACAAGCATGTACCTTGTTTCTTTCTATGATAATTTTCCAAGTTTTGATCACGCCTCTTTTGTTCTTCTTCTTTTGACAATTTTCGTTAAGATGCATTTTTTCTTTTTCTTTGTTGTCCCATTTTCTTCTTCAACTTAAAAATGACTCTAAACAAGTCCTCTACCAACTTAGTTAAATTATCCTCCAAATTTTTCCTTGATTGATAAAAATGAAAAGTTGTCGAGCTCCAATATTTGCCTCCTTGATAAATGTGCAAAAAATTCTTCTCCAAAATCTGCGCTCCAAGTGAATCAAAATTATTCAAGTGCACATGGAATAACTAGATCCTAGTTTAAATGAATCAAGTATTAAACAAACAAGTTATTTCATTGTGGATTTTGTTGTTATTTAATTCATAGGTATGTGTGCAACATATCTAGTAATTTTAGAATTTTATTAAAGTGTCAAAAATGTATATTAGAGGTATAATTTGAATTGAAATTTCTTAATTATATTTGAATTGAATTTCAAGTTAGTTGTCGAAAATGTATAATAGAGGTATAATTTGAATTAAATTTTCTTAATTAAATTTGAATTGAATTTCAAGTTACTTGTAAAAAACGTATAATAGCTTGATATAATTTGAATTGAATTTCAAGTTACTTGTCAAAAAGATTATATCTTGTTCTCAACTCAATGGTACATGTTTTCTTATTTTATGAACCATTGAGTTGAGAAATAGTCTGTGCAGCTGCCGTATGAACTGTAGGTGGATCCTAATGTGCACTAGTGCTCGGCTGAGAGTGATGGGATCCTGGAACTGAATGACCTCTACATCTCAAATGGTCTCTAACACGATCTATACCAATACCATTGTCTAATGCAATGTGGGCATATGCCTCCAACAGGTCCTCAGCCAAACAATGCAGAGTCATGCATGACATATTTCTTGTAAGTACATCAAGCTGTGTAGGAGTAGGGATGCCAACCACTATAAAAGAATCCATGGTGGTCCACTGTGCTAAAAATGGTGTGGATCAGGAATGTCTGGATATCAAATACTAACCTACATGATCATCAGATATCCTAGTGGTGGCAGCCGCAATGTCACCTATAGTGTCAATTTCTTCCTTTTGGGAAGCAACGACAACCTCATATGCTATGGGGGCTAGAGCTGAGGTGAGAGCAGGAGACCTGTCACCAACCAATACCCTAAACACTAGGGGTGGTCTATTTGCTCGACGATAGGTGGGCCTATTAGCAATCCTACCATGACCCTGACCAGCATATGGTGGAATGTCCAGGTAGTTAACTTTGAGGCCCAAATGGACCTTAGCATATAACTGCTGAACAAAATACAATGGAATCTAGTCATTGTTTGGGTATATACCATGTGCTGCGAGAAATCGTGGGTAGATCAATGAGGCCATAGCATGATGGACACATCTAGTGACCTGGTATCCCCTAACCTTACACACATTTTGATAAAATGGAAAACAAGTGGCTTTTATCATTTCTTTGGTGACACTATCTTGAATTTGTTTAAGGGAAACGTCACCATGTACTTCTTCCTGCATGCGGGAAAGAATAGTAGTCACTCTATCTGGGGAATATGCACTAGTCCTCTCAAGTTCATCTTTTAGTTTTTCTAGACTATGCAATATTAACATGCATGGTTTACTATATATCCTCGGGTTTGCACCCTGTGCTAATGAATCTCTCAATTTTTTTTATCTCATTACTAGTATTTTCAAACAAAGAATCTGGCACAGGTGGAACATGATCTACATTTTCCATGTTATATATATATAGTACATCTAAAAAATCAATGAGCAAGGTAAATAATATATCTAGATAAAGAGAATACAAATCTAAAATAGAACTTGTAATAATTCATCTACTCATCAATAATATTTTCATACTATTAACAATTTAAAAAGAATTGGAAGACAACTATAATCTATAACATAGCATCCTTAAATGGTTCAAATTTTAAATGAAACGATGAAAGAAAGAATAAGAATACAAAGATTAAAGTATGAAATTATTTGAAAATAATTGGGGATAAAAATATTGAATCTAATAGTTGTTAACATAAATGAATTTCAATTATATAGCCAAGAACATCAAAAAATTATAGATTGGAAAGAAAAATAAATATCTCATATTAAGAATCAAATCTACTAAAGTTTGAATTCATTGCATACTTGTTATAAATATCTCACTAATCCAACCATACATATTATATATGTTAAAAATATATATAATTGTTATGCCCATAATTTTTCACTATATCTTGATGTGGATCTCATTCAACTAGATCAATTAAAAATTATTTTTAATGTTGGAGGAAAATATATTTAATATCAATAGATTTAATATCATTAGAGTTTAGTTAGTTTTAATCAATGTTGTATGATTTATTAAACATTTCTTTAATATTTAAATGTAGGTGTTTTGGGGAGTAGCAGTGATAGATCTAGCTCATTGAGAAAGGATATAGGTAGAGAGGAGTGACCTTGACAAGGATTGATACATGGAACACCTCAGGGTGGTAGATATGAGTGGAACATATCCATAGAGAAGGATAGGCGAAGAGGATAGCTATAAGAGACAAATACCTTAGGGGCACCTTTTTAGTTGTGTGTATGCTCTACAGAGTGGATTTACTTATGAGTGCTTTGATGTATTTGAAGACACATTTGTATGAGAACATAGATAATATGATATGGGAACTATTAGTTGTGTTGATGATGGGTGTGATATTTTATGTGTATGTTGATGATGTGCATGATATATAGTTATATTTCTTGTATTTCTTGTATTGGGAACTAAATCAGAGAGAAATAGACCAACCACTCAACTCCTTAGAAAATAAGCTCATGAATCTCAAACATTATTCCAATAAAAACATTAAAAATAATGAAATTCTCTTTTCTTAATGCAAGAATCAAATTTTTCTATAGAAAAATGTGATCAACATAGATTAAATAACAAATAAAGCATAAATCAAATACTTTAATAGTATAAAATATAAAATGTAACCGAGCATTTGTGGGTTTGCATCCCACCAAGCATGTCAATTTGTAAGCATTGAATTTAAATAAATGAGACATTGAGGAAAATAAATGTAGACTTCAAATTGAATTAAAAAATCACCTCTAATAGAGTGAAAAGATGAATTACACAAAAAATGAACTAAAATTATAATGAAATACATATTGACAAATGGATATATCTTGCAAATGATAAAACATTTATTGCCCAACTAGATAAAATATACTTGCTCAAAATTGAGACGATAAAATGATGGATTTGATCTCAATTTATAGATTTTTTATATGATGGATAAATTGCTAGGATTTGATCATGTATCATGAGTTTAACCCAATTAAAATGTGGCTACTATTATTACCTAATTAACTAATTTATTTATTTAATGAAATTTCTTAATTATTTTGATCAATGAATTGATTGAATTATTTTCAATTTTTATCTAATTTGATTAAATATGTTAAATAATTTGATTGATATATAAACTAATTTATCATAATTTTCATTGAATTATCTAGGAATAATAGATTTACTTGGATTTATTTTAATTTATTTCAATATTTGTGAGAGAATGATTCATTTAAATATTTGGTTAATTTATTATACTCGAGTAACAATGGAGGCCGATTTGATCAATAGGAGAGCATTCATCCCATCCCAAAAAGGGAGTACATTTAGAGTTTGGGACTTTTTTTTCAAAATGCTGAATTTTTTTTTCAAGATTGATTGCTAGCGTGTGGAGTTAGTAATTTGGGTGACCGTAGGTGACCAAATTCTATATGAAACTCTCTAGTTAATGTCTCTCTCTTAGGTAGTGTCTTTATTTTTGTTTAATGCTATGGTTCTTCTTCAAAATTATGGTTTGGTTACTTAGTTTGTAGTGGATTATGTTTTATAAGTTCTTTTTGGACAATTCCCTAAACAATGCCATTCAAGATGATAACTTACATAATGAAAAATATTTTGTTGGGTGTTTGTTTAGACACAAAGTTTTAAAGGAAAACTCTAGTTTCCTTTGTGTTTGAATTTCTTTGAAATGAACCTTGCAAGAATGGGATGAATCTTTAGTGGATAATACAATCAATGGACATAAAATAGAATTGGGTGCTCTATTGTATGGAGAAACAATGGAGGCACATAAGGAAATGTTGTTTCTCCTCACTCATGTCCCTCACCCTCTGCTAGTTTTTGCTATATATATGTAATATATGGGCACTCAAAAAATATGTAATATATGTCTTCTTTTTAGGTTTTTTTTCATTTATGGTAGGTTTTCTTAATCAATTTTGTCTATATATGATTGCTACAATCCTATTTGATGGGTCTCTTGGTTTTGTCCCTACACCTTCATGATTTGTGGGTTGACATGCCCTTCTCTATTTTGTACTTTACTATGGAAATTTTTACAATAAATATTTTAATTAGTTTAGGCCTTGATCGTTTTAGGTCTGAAAAGAAAAATTAATTTGATTTTGATAAAGTGTAGGAATTAAGGTATCATGAATTTTGTTAATAAGTGGATGTTAGGTGTTCGGGTGGGGACCATGGTATGGATATGAGTGTATGTGAGATTTAGTGTCTACAAAATCCAAAGGTAAATCAAAATATTATAAACATCAAACTTTTTTTGGAAGGATAATATAAAACCAAATCTAAACACAATATAAACATTGTAATCACAACCATACGTAATATATATATGAGATTGCATACAACCATGTGTAAAATTTACAACCATGTAAAATTTATTCATATGTTGTTTATTAAGAAAAAATGTCATAAATTATATTTCTAGAAATAAAAAGGACTACAAATATGGAGGGAAAAAATTAAATAATCTCAACATAGCAAGGATTTTACAAAGTGATAGATAATTTTCTCAAAAGAAAAAGGATGTGTTGTGCACAAGACAACAAACCACTTTTTCATGTTTTTTGATGTCTAAATATTTACTTTCCATACATGTTTGTGAATACCACATAAATTGAGATGCACAATTATTTTAAAATCTTCACATGCATCTTAAAGTGGAAAAAAATGTAATGATAAAATTTGCATATCCATATTATTCCTATTGTATTTTTTGCCTCATTTTGAATATATATATATATGGTGCAATATTGTGAAAAGTGGTAATAATTCCCCTAGAGTTTATGACCTATTATATAGACATAAATCAAACACTTGAACTCCACTTTTTCCTTACACACATCTTATCAAAGAATTTTTTTGACACATATCCACATATCCACACATCCACTTTTCCTAATGAATCTTATGTGTATGTCTAATGGTGGCATGTGGAAGGATAAATATGGCTATTGAAAACTTTACCATTATCTTGACAACTAATTATGGCTATATGATTATCTTATTGTAATGAACCTAAGTTCATTTGATAGATATTAGTGAAGTTGAATTAGGAAGCATGGATTGTGCTTTATTATACACATTTTATGTTTAAAAATATGGGTCTAATTTTTGCGATATTGAAAGTCAGTTAAATTTCTTCAATAGTATATCCAAGGTATAGGGATATATTAGTGGTAAGAGTAGTGTAGGATAAAAAGGAGAATGTATAAAGAGGGGAAGGTCTAGAAAGGTAATGACATGGTAATGGAAGGAGAAGTTACACTATAAGGTTAGATTTTCATAGGATAAGAAGGAATGGTATGAAGAACATATCTATATAGGATAGTGCTAGTAGTAACAATGGTGTGAACATATATAAAAGGATGGGAGATAAGAAAAATACTAGTGGAGAGAAAGGGGCGGTAGGACATGGGTGGTGGATCCCATGGAAGTGGTAACTATAGTATGATAGGAGGAATCATTATAAGAGGATGAAGGGTAGATGGATGCATAGAGGGTACAACATTATTAAAATCCATTAGAGTGGTAATATTATGAATAGTATTAATTCCCTAAGGATAGCCACCTAATACATTATATAAATTACTAACCAATGAGTGAGGATATTTAGGGTGGAGAGGTGCATCAATACGTAATTATCAATTTAGGAAAATATCTTGTTTAGCAACATATGTATCTAAATCATAGTCTTGATCATTATTTTTCATCTTCTTTAATGTGGCTCTTTATATGGTTGTCATTAGCTATTATATCAAAAAATGATTCAATCATCATTTTATTTGCTAGCCATATTAGAGTTAAGATGAAAACTCCATAAAACAAGATTTTAAAGGATATTAATTTAACTAGATAAAAGATCAAGGAAAACACTCTCAAACATGCAATATACCCCAATTGCTTAGACAATGCATATTTCCTAATAATGTGTGCAACTAAAAACTAATAACATGTAATGAATGGATGTAGGTGATAACAATTAAATAATCCTAATTGAACTAGGGTTGTCCCTTTTATATATTTAAGAAGTTGTAAGAGCATTATATGAAATTGTAAGATGGGAATTACTTATGAAATGTTATATGACACATAAGAGAATAAAAAGGGGGGGTTACACTACAATATTGATTACAATTATGAAAATCATCAAGATCATCTTAAATAATGGGTTTGAATATGTCAAAAATGGAGTGTCGGTTATGAGGAGGAGGATTTTAATTTTTTTGACAAGATGTAAAGCATTTGTTAAATACATCCTATAAACCAAGTCAAGGAATATGGTGTTGGAATTTGTGCCAAATTTGGTGCCATTTTTAGGTCATTATTTTGGCTCATGGCTTTGGTAAACCACACAAATTTTTCCTATTTATGGGTGTTTGAGATGGAGAAAGCATAATGATTTTATAGGTATCATCATGCTACTAGAAATTACTCCATATGAATCACATGTTGATGATACTACTATAAGGGTATGCACATGAATATTTTATTGTAAATGATATTATTATCAAATAATATAATTGGTTCATGTTTTTGGTTGTGGGATTTTTCTTCCAAGAGGATTTTCCCATGTACATAATTATGTTATAAATTTATAATTTATACATTTTTCTTGTAACTAAAATTAAATCTATTTTGCATATTTATCTCTTGATAGGTTAATATGGACATTTTTAATGTTACAAATGATACAATTTGTGGTTATATTTGAACTTCATAACTTTATATTGTTTGTTTCCATATGCTATTAAGTTCTTATATATGTTTCACTTGGTCTTTCCATTTAGGAGTAGGCTATCCATAGCTTTGATTGTTGAAATGGGAAGGCATATTTCATTTACACATAGAACATAAAAATGTATGGAAAATGGGGAAGCAAATCCAATTTGAATTCAACAAATTTGAAAAAAATTGCATCTAGGGTTTCGAAATTTAACATATCAATGCATTTTAAACTCTAAAAAATTCAAATTTCAAATACCTGGCGCTCTTTATGGAAGTCAGGTTGATGAAGTTTGGAGAAACCAAGTTGAAGTTGTGTTCACCAGAAAGAAGAAATTAGTTCGCTCGCCATCACGGTCTCGGTTCACCGCACGTAGGGAAAGCAACTGGTAATTTTAGAAAGTGACAGTCGAAATGAGAGTTTTTTTTTTTGGTCATATGTAAAGGGGTTCAGTCGAACCTAGGTTTGACCGAACCCATTTAAATATGATTTTTTTTTAATTTAGGGTTTATGGTTTGACTAAACAACTTGAGTTTGAGAAAAAGGAAAAAAATGAAATTTCCTTCCTCATATAAATTGTAAACCACTATTCTAAAGTCACCCAATGCCATATATACACCCCCTCCCGAAAAGAATGTTGGCCCCCATTTTTAGGGTTTACAAAATATCTTCCATCGGTTGCAAGAGGGTCAGCGTCCAGATATTTTGAAGAAAGTCAGTTTTGCATTAAATGTGAATCCCTGTTGTCCATGTTGGTAAAAGATTGTCTCCTAGAATGATCTCAGGTCTTTTGCAGCTTATAGCATTAACTCCTATGCCTCAGTGTCCATCTTCGAACTCTAGCGAAGCCGCTTGGAATACCCTAAAATATCACCATTAATGTCGAGCTACCCCTGTCAGTAGACACTGGCTAGCATTATGACTCACGACTTCCTTCTTCCTCGGCTCTCTTCCCGCTTCAGATCCGTCCTTCTGCAAGTTGTTGGCGAGGCTAGCTTCCCTCACCGAGACACTACACTGAAGTCATGTCCTTTCACCGAGAGCTCACTTTTTACAAAGATGGAAAAGAAAAGGGGGAAAGGAAGAAAAACACCTCGTGTCCAAACGATCGGAACCAGGGCAAAACAAAATAACAAAGCGAAAACAGGATCGGGACCAAACCCGAACTAGAAACTTTTTCAAAGTTTCAAGTTTGGATTCCATTCCGGCCCCACCTCCAAAAAAATACAAAAATACGTGCAAGGCAAAAATAAACAAAAGACGTGGAACTGGGACCAAGGAAGGAAAAGAAAACAAAGCTTAGAAGGAATTCCAAGTTCGGTTTCGGTTCCAGTTCCGGGCCAGCCAAAACAAACCAAAACGCGAAGGGAAAACTCGACGATGAAGAGGGAGAAAGGGAAAGGCAGAGTTGGGGCTGGGATGGAACCCGAAAGAGAAACTTTAACAAAGCTTAACATTCTGATTCGGACCTAGACCTGGCTCCGAGAAAGAATGGAAGACGAAGATAAAGAACCGTCAGAACTGGAACTGGGGACAGAACAAGACCAGAACTTGGAAGGAATTACAAGCCCGGTATTGGTCCCAGTTCTGCCTCCGATAGAAGTTTAAAAGAAAAAAATGCTTAAGGCAGAAAACCAAAGGCCAAAGGGAAAAAGAAAAAGGGGGGACCCATTTTGTTCCAGAATAAAATGGGGTGGTTATGTAAGGCATAACACCTCCATCCACTCATAGATTGACAAGTTGAATCTTTCCATTGGATGAATGATAGTCCCACATTGCTCAAATTTGGACATTCATCCATCTTGGCATTCTATAAATAAAGAGCTCATATCCTCATTTTATCATCCACAAATTATGCAAAGTTATTATGCTAAAATATTTAGCCATTTCCATCAAATATCTTTGAGTTCTTTCCTAGGTTATGTAGGTTTTTAGCTTGGAGCACTCAATCTTCATCAACAAAGTGGATCATTCATCAATCATCATCAACACATATCAATCTTGCATCATAGGAATTGGGAAAGGGCCAATTTTCACATCAAATTGGCACCAATTCCCCCATGGGATCATGAGTTTGCAAATTTAAATTAGGATTCAATCTATTTTGTTGTTTTCATTGTGTTCTTCATTGTTTATTTTCCTAACTTGAGTTTTGTAAATGGGTTTCATGGGGAATCCTTGTTCTTGCTTGTAATCTCTAACTTAATGTGTTTGTTCTCATTGTTTTATAGGTATTTGGATTGGGGTTCTCACAGTAATCACTTATTAATAAGTTATATCATACATAATTTTAATCACATAATAAAGGAATAAATATACATATGTAGAAGATACAAAAATAAAAAGAGGCTACTCACATGGATCTTGATCCTTCTAGGAAGTGCCTAGATTAGTGTATTTTGTGTAGGACTCTATGTAGGTATTGGGACCTTCACCTCTCTCCTTGTATATTTCCAACAATCCCACTCACTCCCTCTATAGAATTATTTCCTTTGTTATTAGAGTTCTTTTAATCTTCTAAATTGACCTCTTATTTATAGGAGCATAATATGAATCCTTCTCCTCTCTCTATTGTAATAATAGTGTAGTTCCTCTAACCTATCATCATGTACCTCTTCCCTTTACCATGTAATAGGTGTACCTTAGGTGTTAAATGGTTCCATCTTGGTCTCCTTATTGATGCATTTCTATCCTTCCACATAAATCTATATAGTATCAAAATATAGGTAATTTTATGGTTATTGAATCTCCCTTAATTGCTAAAGAATCCATTATGCTTGAGGATGGGTGGATTATTATCTAGGATCACATCTTAAAAATCCTATAGAGGTCATGGTATGTGTTTCTTATACATATATTCCCATACAAACCTCTTTCCATGTATTATCAACTCTCCTATATAATAGACACCTTACTATTTAAATTTCATATGATATATACCCAAGTGTTTCCAATTGGAATTGCTATAATTATACTTTTATGGTATTCTAGATATTCATAATAGTTTTCATAAATCTACCAAATAGAACCATTCTTGACATTGAACCTATATAATTTTAGGTATGTCCAATGAAAGAAACTTTACCCATAGCACTCTCACTCGCGCTCTCCTATCTTGTGGATATAATAGAATAAAGTTTTCTTTCGATGATTTAGATCCCTATTGATCATGTATAAGTGTCATAGAGTGATCATCCACTCTTCATAAATTTGTAGAAACCAAAAGGTTTTATATTATGTGTTCAAATAAGTGAAAACATTACAAAAAACTCTATTGGATGGTGACAATAGAGGGTTTTTTAAGGCAACCAAAATTCATTTTAAGGTCCTAAGACAAAATTCAAATGATTTAGTGTTGAGGGTTTAGATTTTATAGTTAAGGGTTTAGGGTTTAGCAAACTTAGGGTGAAGTTTGGGTGGCCCTTGGAATAATTTAGACTTGCAAGTTAGTACCAATTGGAATCGATTGTACGTGCTTGGATTTACAAATTTGCTAACTAAATTTGCAAACAAACATTGATAAACTTTATGAATTTTAACTATTCTTTAACATATTGTTTTCTAATCTAATTATAATTTAACATTGAACCTAAAGTTTAACATATCTTTTTCTCCATACAATGCAAATCAAATTCAAAACATTTAAGCAATGCAAATGATTTTTTTTGAGATCGAAATTACCTAGTTTTCAAAATCAAAATGATTTGTTCGATTTCAATTTGTGGTTTCAATTTATAAGCAATTAGGGTTTTTAATGCAATTTTTTTGGTTTCAGTTCAAACTAGGGTTTTAAAATTCAATTTTTTTTGTTTGATTTGAATTCAGGGTTTCAAAAAGCTTGATTAGGGTTTCTAAATGTATTTTTTTATTTCATTTCAATTTCTAGGGTTTTGAAATGCAATTTTTTTGTTTCATTTCAATTAGGGTTTTCAAATTCAAATTTTTTTGGTTTAATCGAACAATTTAGGGTTTCAAAAGCTAAATTTTGTTTGTAAAACACAATTCAAGGTTCATTTTTTCATTTCTATTAAAAAATATTTCATTGCATTTTTTGATCTATTTCTACAATTACTCATTTCTACTATAACGGGGAAAAAAAAGCTCAAAACGTGAAATAAATTAAAAAAAATGCTAAATTCACTTACTTTATTCACAATTTCAATAAGAAATGGAAAAATGCAAAAAAAAGGGGTGTGGGTGGGTAACTGGAGCTGTTTGTGGAGGTTGTTGTCGCCTATACTCGGGATCCCATCCACTGCAAAATGAACTTTGTTTGTTTATAAAAAAAAATAGAATTAGAAAACAAGATCCCAATTTCTACAAAACGGGATCCCAATTTTTATAAATCAGGATCCCGTTTCGTAGTAATCGGGATCCTGTTCCTTGTCCGTTGGTTTAGGATCCTTTGGGAAACATGATCCCAATTTTTAAAAAGCGGGATCCCTTTTGTATTTAGGCTTGGGATCCCGAAGCTAAACGAGATCCCGATTTTTAAAAATCAGGATCCCATTTTTTGCAATGCCAATTTCAATTTTTTGGCTAAGGAAAAAACTTCACGTTTCATGGACTCAACTTTGTGCACTTACCCAAAGCCATGATTGTAAGATAGGTTGCACCTTTCCCCATGTTGCTAATTTAGACTTGAATAAAGAGTCTTGAAATAGTGGAGAGAAGGGTTAGAATCCCTTGTAGGTAGACTAATCAAGGAAATGTTTAAAATATATCACAACATAAGTGATGAGGTAGGTTTAGTGATGAGGTAAATTTAGAAATAGAGATGAAAACCAAAATAGTTTCAAAGATCTATCAATGTGGGAGGAGTATATTCCAATTGTTTAGAGACATGTATGGAAAATTTGGTAGCATAGACAAGGCAATCAACTACTCGGTATAACTATTTGAAAAATACCTCAATGAGATATGTCCTCATGGACTATAATGATTGCAGGATATGCAAAAAATAGATTTATTGGAAACGCTTTAGAAAATTTCAAGCATATGCAAATTGTCGATGTAAAACCAAATTCAACTACATTTTCCAACATCCCCCATGCCTATACCAAAATGAAAGCTTTGGAGAGTGGTATGCACATCCATAATAAAGGATTGAGAAATGATGTTTTATTTTACTTCCTTATAACTTATGCCATATATATGCATATACAAAATGTGGAAACATACACAAGATAAGTCAATTGTTAAATAACAAAATGCCTCAAAGAGATGTGGTTTAAAAATGTAATTGGAAAATGTAAAGAATTGTGTAATTTAAAATGTGCATTGACAAGCTAAGGTTATAATGACAAGCAAACAATGATCAACATGGAATATGAAAAATAAAAAAAATGAAAGCAAGTCATAATAGAATGAAAGAAAATGTGTAGAGACTTCACATACCTAAAAAAATAGAGTTTCAAATGGAATTATGTAGCCTTTGCTTCTTCTTTCTTAAAACTCCTCAACAATTTGACTTTGTCAAGAGCTTGTTCCCCTCCAAACTTCAATTGTATATCACTTTTGAATGGAATTCACACTTGAATTGATATTATATTCCTTTCAACATGAAATCTCTGCTATTTCATGCAAAGGTGGTCAAAAGATCATGAAAAAGGTGGTGGAATGTGAAACACATGCATGCACACTTCACAACATCATCAAACAACTATTTTTTATCGAAGCACACACAGAACCAAGAGAATATGAAGAATGTGGGCCTTGAGATCATGGGTATATTGAGATTTTTACCATTTTTAGAGCAAGCCAAAATGAACTCGCATTATAACATGAGCACGTTATTTCTTGCTAAAAAATAACCATATGTCTACTTCTTCAAAACACACATGTGTTATGAGAAAGTTTATTTTTTATAGATTTATTTTCTCTCTTTGTCTCTAACCTCTACCCTCAACCCAAAAACCTTAATCCCTCTACCTTAAACTCAACCCTCTACCCTCAACCCTAAACCCTAATACCTATACCCTCAAATGCTAAACTCCTACCCTC
>VDFB02180756.1:0-38539 GCA_007258455.2 Sequoia sempervirens | reverse complement strand
GTATATCAGATTGTCTTAAGTTGGAGTTTTGGGTTGGTTTTTCATATCTGGAGAGCCTTTGAAGTTTGGAGAACAAATAATATCATTTACAGCTTCTTGGACAGCTTTAACTATTGGTTTCTTGCAGATTGCACTCATATTGTAACGCTAAATTCGTAGTACTGATCAGCTCATTTATATTTCTGCACTTTCTATTGTAATTCCCACGATTGTGGAAGAGACAGGCCTCGCCGTCTTTACTTTCAGCATTTCTTTACTATATTGCCTGCTAAACGAGCGGAAGGGGTCGGCAAGCCGCCCAATCTTTACTTTCCTTGCACTTTGTAATCATCATAATGCTGATCGGCTAAGTTGTCAATCTGCTCCTGCTGAATAAGTGGTTGAGTTGTATAAACTTTAGTTTCCAGCATTGTACTTCATTCAATTTTGGATACTAGTGATCCCCGACGCCATATGATATCACCTCACCCATCTAGGGTCTTGAGTGAACATTTTTGGCATAGGGTTACTTTCATCAGCTGATTTTGATTATGCTAACGCTGACGGGTGCCATTGTTGAAGTGTTGTTGCAAAAAAATTGAAAAAAAATATAAGGGGGTCATTACAAAGATAGATCTTGAAAATCCACCTACACCCAGAATACTACATCCAACTCAAAAGTGGGAATACCCCAATAGATAAGACCCATGCAAGTAGTTATTCTGACTGAAAATCAAGCTATCAATTGTGGCACCTGAGCCAAAGGCTACAACTTATCAATATAAAAAAATGTAGTTGTGGAAATTATGCTGCCAAACCCTACAAACCTAATTCTCTCTGCATAGCATATACAGGCACCAAAAACAAGTACGTGAAAATTAAATTTTCCATTGCAACCAAACAAAATAGCAAATAAGAACAAATTCAGTAAAATTTGACGCCATAGGAAAACGTTACACTAACAAATGCTAAAAAATTATGTTCCTAGCATATCATCTCTTTGGTGAATTCTAGTGCATAATTTGAATGTATATTGATTCATAATATATTCTCTTTAAGTTCAGTTAAGGGGAAAAACGGGTAAATTTCTCTAGAGCTGCTAAGACTCCAGCTTACTGGATTCCACCAACTGCTGAGATCTTCAAATTGAATTTGGCGGCACCTCTAAGGGCAATCCAGGTGTTGGTTGTGTAATTCAAGATTATGTTGGATCTGAAATTAGAGCAGCATCTAAGAAATTGGTGGTGGGCACTAATAATAAAGCTGAGGCCCACACTTTGACTTTAGGGTTTCAAATGCCTGTCCTATCTTTCAAATCTATATATTGAAGGTGACTCTATGATCATTATCAAAGCCATCAGTAATAACTAATAGGTGATCCCCCAGTTGGAAACTAGAAAACATTTTAAGCCAAGCTTGGGTGTTGTTGGATCCACTTTAGTCATTCTCATTTTCTCACTGTTTTAGAGAAGTAAACAAAATGGCCAGGTTTGAAAGAACTAATGGATTTTAGCCCTTCAACAGATTCCAAATCAAAACTATTTCCTTGTTTTGATTTGGACTGAAATCTTTTGACACATGTTCATTATTTCCTTTCCTGACAATGGATTGATGTCCTTTGATAGTTTGTTGTTGGCACTTGAGAGGGAAGTGTGAGTTTTTCTTTAAATGGTATGGATTGTGGGTTGTTTTCTCCATAATATTCTTGAGTAGTAGATGTTTTCTAGTTTCTTCTCCACACCTTAATCTGCTGGTTCTCCATGGAGCCCCCTCTATACAAAGAAGAGAGAAATGTCATTTAGGGGTCTGGTCAAAGACTCAAGGCCGATAAAATTTTCCTTTATTCAGGGCATACAAATTGAGCAGGCCATTAAGGAGGTTTTGGGAGTAGGTTATTTGGAGATGAACATTAAGGGCCATGCCAATTCTGATATGGGCTCCATGTTTCTTTCCAATCTTATTATTTTGACCAGTAGCAAGGACACACTTCTTCATTTGGTGGCATGTTTTGTTCAAACTGAATTTAATGGCAGTTTGGAGGCAGCGCTGAAGCTTGTAGATGTGCATCCAACTCCATCTCTCCCCATTGCTGGCACAGAGTTCAGAGGACTTTTGCCTATGGCATCTTTCAGGGAATTGGAAACACAGTTTGTTGCTCTGGTTTGACAAATGGAGAAACTTCAGACGTTGGTTGTGGAGGGAGAAGTCAACGGAGAACTTAAGACTTTCCACTTCCCTGCTCCCTACACACCAGTTACCACTCTTTCTCCATGGCAGGATCATGAAAGAAATGCCAGGGCTGGTCAGACTGCTAAGGCTTTACTGCAGATTGCCGGTTTCCAAATCTTTGCTGGGTCTGCGAAGGTTGTAGGCCATCCAAGGTTGATGCCACTGATTATGATACCATGGTTCTTCAGTTGGTCTAAGGTATTCGACTTGTTAGTTAAACTGTTTTTCAGTTAATTTTGTATTCCTCATTTTGTGATATCAAGGCAATAGTTGGGGGTTTGTTATCTTTGGGTCAGTGGTGACTGTTAAACTTTCCTCAGTTCAGCTGAGGAAGTTTTTAGGAAACTTGCAAACAATGTAATATCTTTTTTCCGTTATTATAGTAGGTGAGGGATCCAACTCCCTTATTTACCAATCAAATGCATATATATTCTCTTTAAAAGAATGACAAAACTAAAAATAAAGAAAAACTAAATGTGACAGAAATGTTCGGTGACATAATTCTTATGTTAGGATTTTTGAGGGTTTACCAAAATAAGTATTTTGTTACTACCTAGTAACTTTGACTGAAGGAGATTTGAATAAGTTGTGGCAACTAAGCCAAAGGTTACACCAAAAGTCAAATCTACTAATAAACAATCTAAATATAAAGTTAAACATGAGCAACTATTAAAATTTTGCTTCCAAAAATAAGCAAAACAATTATAAATACAAGGTTCTCTAGTTGTTCTGGAATGTTCTAGTAGTTATTTAAACTGTTTTTCTGTTAGTTTTACTTTTTTATTCCCCATTTTTCTGTAGCAATGGGACAGTTGAAGGTTTGTAATCTTTGGGTTAGTAGTGGTTAAACTTTCCTTAGTCCAGTTGTGAGCAATATTTTGTGAAATTTGCAAAAATGTAATAGCTTTTTCAGTTAATATATAAACACACGCTTCAAGAAAAATAACAAAACTTGAAGCAATGAAAAAATTCAATGTAATTGACAACTGTCTTTTCCAGACTCACAAACGATGATTGAAGCTTGTTAGTGTTTGGCAAGAGAAAATTTTGTTAGGACTTGGCAGCTGAACACTTTAAAGGGTTTAGAAACAGAAGTATTGTGTTACTCCCTAGTGAATTTCACAGAAGAAGATATGTATAAGTTGTGAAAGCTAAGCCAAAGGTGACACAACAAGTTGAATCTACTAATTATAAACATAATGATAAATACAAACGAATGCAACTATTAAAAATCTGCTTCCAAACTCTAAAAAATTAGCTCTCCCTGAATAGCATAAACAGATACCAAAAACAAATGTGTTAGAATTTTAAATTCCCAGTGCACCCAAAGAAAATTACAAGACACAACAAATTAAGTAAAATTCAGTGCAATAGGGAAAAAAAAACAACATCAACAATCACTAAAAATTTCAATTTTCGTGGCATCTAATATGAGGAAAATTCTAGTGCCATAATGGTTCATGATATATTCTCTTTCAGAAAAATGAGCGTATCAACCAAATCTCAAATGCAATTTAAAAAAATAATAACCACAAATTGGGACATTTAGGATTTTGCAAGAGAAACTTTAAATTTTAATGGGTTTGGGAACAGAAAATTTTGTTGGTGTTTGGCAAGAATTGTTTTCTATCAATTTTGCTGTTTCTGGGTTTGATTGTGTGCGAGTTTTTACATCTAATAGCATTGTGGAAATCCAGAAACAGCAAAATTGATAGTAATATGGATTGTGGAAATCTAATTGAAGAATTGTTTTTGTTAGGGTTTGACAAGAGAAAATTTTGTTAAGGTTTGTCAAGAGACAATTAAGTTAAGGTTTGGCAGGAGATCATTCTGTTAGGATGGTAAGAAATGTTTCTGTTGGGTTTGGCATCAAAACAAGTTATGAGGAAAAGGCTTGAGGGCAGAAAAATTTTTAGGGTTTGGTTACAGAAAATTTGTTAGGGTTTGGCAACACAACTTTTTATAGTCTGGCATCAGAATTTTTTGGTTTTGATAATTCAAGTAGCAATTTTAGCATTCTAGGGTTTGAAATTCAAATTTCATACATAAAATAGTTAAAAGTTGAAACACTAAAGATTTCATAAATTTGAATTTAATCAATAAATTTTACAGTTTAGAACGCAAGAAAAATTATACCTCCGAACACAAAACGTGTTGTAAAACCAAGTGCCATAGTTTAACTGAATTTTGGTTCACATTCTTATTTAATTCGGAAAAAATACACAATCAAGCAAAATTCAAAATAATTGACAAATGCTAACGTAATCGGCAAATTTTACGTTACAAGCCCTTGAAAAAATTCTTTTCAAAATAATATAAATACTGAGCATTAGAATTGAAGTTTTATTAGGATTTGAAATTCGAACGAAAAGATCCGTGAAATTTATTTCTAGTCAAGCGTTCTGTAATTTGGCACAGTGTGAAGAACTTATCATCAGATTTTTTTAATTAACGAGAGGTGTGATTAATCGAAATTCATACCTTATTGCGTGTAGGTTAGGGTTAGGTTTTTGATAAATTGTGCAGTGTATGGACGCCCATATATGTATGCGTGTCTGCAGAAGGGTTTTCATGTTGTTAAATAGCTTGAATCTTTATTCTAATTTACTCTAATTACACGGTTGAAATGGAAGTGCCTTGGACTTGGTATTTATAGGATACGAGATTTTTATTTTTATTTTTAAATTTCATATACTTGATTTGAAGGGAGAGATGTTTTTTTAGGAGGTCAAGGAAAGGAATTTTCTTTTTAGTCTAGTTAGGTTTTACAGTTTATTGTAACGTAATGGTTGTCAACCATAACCTTTCTTTCGTGAAGGACATATGTGCATTTAAAGAGTTATCTACGGTTTGGGCATTCTTTACATTTTTAAATTATCAAGCTATTAAAATTATTTTATTAATATAATTTAATTAGTATTTTTAATTAAAAGATTGAATTATGATTTATGTTTTTAAATATTATATAGAAAAGATTACATATTTTATTTTATTTTTTCATGTATTTATTTTGATATTGTTTAGAATGTATTGTCTTAATATTCAATTTTTTATGTTTTGTCCTAATATTTGTTCTTTTTATTGTCATTATGTTATCTATAAAGTTTGTTGGTTTTATTGCTTAGGACTTTCTCCCTAATAGACTCAATTGTTGTAAGATTATGTCTTTAGACACAATCATACATGCAATCGTGTCCCACTTTTTTAAATTCAAATTTATTGTATTGAAGTTAATATTCTAAAAAAATGGCTATTACCTATTGACTTACACACCAAAACATTTTGAATTTAGTGTCTATGCTTGTGTATTTTAGAGACAACAATCTCTAGGTCATTAGTGGCAATGAATGAGATAACACTAAATGACTAAAATGATGTAAAAAAGGAATGGAAAATTACTATCAACTTGCATTAGCATTGCATGGACATACCACAACACTTATTCATCATAAACATTATGCATGTTTTTAATCTTGTGAAATTAGGAATGAGGTTTGACTAAGGTTTAAGGAAGTTCAACACTTTAATATTAACACAATAGAACCTCAAAAGCAATTAGCATTGTATTGGTGCAAAATTAGATACCATCTCTAGGTGTGTAGGTTTTAGGGATCTATAATAAATAGTTAGGGATAAAACCATGAGTAGGACAAATATGCACCACACAAAGTAAATCCATACATTACAGTGCATTCTGTTATACAAATGAGAATAAAGGCATGTCTCACATAATTCACAATAGACATCCCATTCCAAAATCTAAAACATAATCATTGAATAGATTAGACAATCACATCCTCAACACTGACTACTCACAATAAAAAAAAGAGCAAAGTGATTTGAACCTCTCATTTTACTTTGTCTTATCAATCTTAACTCAATTTTTATTTGTCTAATTTACATTAATTATTATATTATTTTAAAAATCTATATATTTACATTTGTTGAGACCTTAGGATTTACATTTTTTCCCTGTATTTTGGTGTTTACATCAATCTTTCATCTCACATAAGTTTGTCCTAGGTAAAAAATTTGTTAGGAAACCAATGTCTTTGGATGTGATAATCAATTTATATAAGAATTAAATCATGCAAGAAGTAAATTTGCAAGACATAAAAAAAATATAAATTACACATGAACATAGAGAATTTCGATGGGAAAAATCATAAAGGTAAAAAAAATCCACAAGCATCATTCTTATGTGAAAACTTACAAGAACCTAAGTTTCTTACAATTCCATGCTCTTTCTTCTTCCTAGCAATGGCTTTACACAAAAAAAAATTCTCTTATTGTTTCTATGAATAATAATATATTCACACAATGAATTCTCCCATTCATATTTCCTTCAACATGGCTTCCATAAAATATAGAGTAGAAAGGTAGATTTGTAATGACCATTAGCTAAATATTTATGTAAAAACTTAGATCTGAAATACCCATAACAATCATTCAAATGAAATGCATTAGATCTAAAACATCCATAACAAATAAAATAATTGACACACATAAAATTGTAAGTTCATCAATATACTAGAGAATATTCATATTAATCACATATGGAAAAAATATTAGAATTGAACATAAAATACATAATGTTCAATATAATTGCAATTTTTCATGAATAAAATTGTCTAAAAAGAACAAAGGGGATTCATCCTATAATCTTCAAACTTTAGGATTTTGGTCCTCAAATCCAATAGGTGAACACTAGTGCTTGACTTTGTAAATTAGGGTTTTGTGGATATGATGACCAAAAGATGAAAACTAATAAATTTTCCCCACCTTATATAGAGGTTGAAGGCTAGTGTGGGCTTGGACACACTAAGAGATATTTGAAAGTTTCCTACCAATTTATTCTATTCAAATTTGGGGTCATTAGTGGCATCTTTGGTCAATCATGGTGATTATTGAAATTCTTTATTCAAATGATATGGGTTTGAAAAAGGATTGTAAAAAGGTGGGGGTGTAGGGAAATTCATACCAAGAGGGTAATATTATAACAAGGATCAAGGAACTAGGAGTCAAGATATTTCCTAGAAGTGTTTCCATTTGTTACATCATTATAATATTCTTCATACTTGTCTAAGTTAAAGGGCTTGGGGAATGAGATGCAAGAATGTTAGGGTATGAGGGGATCTAAAGGTCCATGGGGTTAGATAGGTAGAGTAATGGGACAACAGGGATCAAGCTTCAAATATACCTAATGTAGGAGGGAGTGAGGGTTAGGCTTTAGAAATACCTAATGCAAGAGGGAGTGGGGATTTGGATTTCAAGATACTTGATGAGGGAAGAAAGTGAGATGTAGGGTGCAAGGAATTGGGGAAAGGGATGCTAGTAGATGAAATCTTGAGATTCCAAATTATGGAGGAAAAGGGAAAGTAAGGTTGTGAGGAGCAAAAGGAAGGCATGACAATATGAGAAAGTTTGAAATCATGCCCAAGGTTAGAAAATTACTCTAAAAACCTTTTACTTAATATTTGCGACATTAAAAGTCCACCCTTTCTAAAATTTATTGTCCTCAAGTAATGCAATTTTGGATGCTCCAAGATCTTTGGTCCTTCCCAAGTAGCATCTTTTACAAGCATATTCTTCCAATAAACTAGATATTTTATAATGCTTATGTTCCTCAATTTCTTCACCCTAGTATCAATAATAACATTAGGTACCAATATAATTTTGTCCTCATTGTCTATGGGTAGCAATTCCTCCTAAGGTGTGGCATGTTGTCCAAGGGATTTCTTGAGGAAATACAAATGAAAATATTATAATTCTTGTGATTTTCTAGTAATTCCAAGTCATGTGCAACTTCAAAAATTCTCTTTAGCATATTGTAAGGCCCATAGAAGCATGGCTTGAATATTTTAGCCCCACTACTTTTAATAGAGGTTTGCTTATAAGGTGCATTCTTGAAAATATAATATCTCTAACTTCAAATGACCTCTTTGTGTGATTCTTATTTACATAGCTTTTTGTGAATTGTGGGATTGGTGGAGGTAATCTTTAAGTGATCCCAATATGTCTTGGTTATGCTTTGCCAAGTCAATAGCTTTTGGCACTCTACTATTCATGTGCACTTAATCAACAAAAGTTAATGTGGTATAATCATATAATTTCAGAAATGGAGGCATACCAATGGACATGTAGTGGGTATTGTTTTACCAATAAATTATCCCAAATATAACTACTCAACCCAAGATAATTGTTGATTTGAAACATAGTTCCTCAAATATCCTTCAACCCACTTATTAACTACTCAACCCAAGATAATTGTTGATTTGAAACATAGTTCCTCAAATATCCTTCAACCCACTTATTCCTTTTTTTTCTGAGGAGTTGTTTGTAGATGATAGCTTGTGCTAGGAGTAAGTTTTGAAAAAAATAAATGAAATAATTCATTTGAAAGATATTTGAGGAACCTACTACCTCTCTCACTGACAATATTTTTAGCCAATCTAGTCCAACCTAAACACCTCTCTAAAGAATAATTTTTCCACATGCTATGATTTGAATTATGAAGAAATGATTAAAAAGTGTGAATACTTGGATAACCTATCCACAACAACATAAATATAATATTTTTTCTATACCTTGGGGGGCTTATAATGAAATCCATAGATATGTGTTACCACATCTTTTTTGGGATAGGAAATGGCTAAAGCAAGTCTATTTAAAAATGTGTTGTACTTTATTTTTCTAATAAGTCATACATTCTGCAATGTGTTTGATGACATCCTTTTTAAGGCTTTCTATGAGAACCTTCCTCCAATTTTCTTGTAGGTCTTGTAGTATCTTGTGTGTCCTATCCTTCATTCTACATTCAATGTAATGTCCTCAATAAAAAATTTCAAGATAATAACATATTTGAAACACAGACAATAAACCTCTCTAGAAAACTACACCCAAAAAATACAAAATTAAACTAGCTAGTCAACACCCAAACAACACAAAATTAAACTAGCTAGTTGTTGGTAAACAGATTTGTCACTGTAGCTTTGTCTTGCAAAACTGACCCTAAATTGTCCACCGAGCAGCAACAAAATGACCAACAACTGGAAAAATCACTATTGAATTAGTGATCCTCCTCTAAATTTTAAAGGTACAACTCCCTCAAATGATAAATTTGGATTTTTTGAGGTATGCTTTTGACCAGAAAGTAGGAAAAATGAATAATAAAAAAGTTAGTGAAATATAGATTATGCAAAAAGAGATAAAAGAACACACAGATTCCCCATTCAAATATATGCAGGAAACTTACTAAAGTGAAGGAAATTAACTGTAATGAAACATTTGTTAAACATTCAGAAAAACAGTTGTAAATTGGACAACAGAACAGTTAACAATATAAAGAACGCACACTGACTCGATCAAAAATACTTTGCTTTACTCTATCCCCAAAATCAGAAAGCTCACATACTTTCTCTTTGTACAAATACCCAAAATCAGTTTTTCCTCCCACCCCTCTACATAGCTCCTCTTTTTTGCAGAGCAGCAAAAAGTCCATCTTTATAACCTTTTCCCCTGTCCTATAATGGTTTGTTGAAATTATCCTTTTAATTTTGAAAAACTCTTCAAATTTCCTTTGGCCTTTCTGTATACCTTTTTCTTAGACTTCTTCGAGGATTTGGACTCCTCATAGAGGTATTCAAAAAGCCAACTTTTCAGTTTTTGTTCTCTCGCATATAGAAATATCTCGTCTTTCAAATTTATCGAGGACATAACTAACACCATGCCTCTGGAAGCAAGAAATAATTGCTTTTTCCGTTCCTGATGTGTCTTCAGGAAATTGCTCTGTCATGATTTCAATGGCTTCCTGAAAGGCAACCGTTTTCTTTCCCATCTGTGGTACAATGACAACATAGTTATTTGACTTCTGTACTACATCCAATAGATTTTCTTGGTTTCCTCCAGTGGTGCCTATTATAAATGGCACACCTGTTCTATAATAAAGTTCTATATTTCCATTCACAGCGGAAGAAACTGTGTAGTTGGCTACGACCACATGAGGATAATTCTGAAGGACAGAATCAAAGACAGCATCTTTTTCTGATGCACTATGTACCTCGACTCCCACATCTCCTATCTCAACCTTTTGATACCCACGATGAGGACTTGTGAGAAACAGTGGAACAAACTGAAGACCAATAGAAAGTGCTACTTCTGCTACTGATCTGCCCATGTTTCCAGCACAACCATTAACCATGGAATGAGGTTTTTGAAGCATTCTCAAGTTTTTCGGCATTTGCAACGCACATACAGGTGGAGTTTTTCTTCATAATTAATGAAGATTGCTTCATTGTTGTTGATATCAAAGGACAGGCATTTCTAACCCACCATCTGTCCACTACTTCGCTGCATAAATGATCTTTATTTTCTAGCCCTGTACGGAAATCTGAGGAGCATTGAGAGCCTTCGCCAGCATTTTCATCTTTAGCATGTCAGCGCTTGTGGGTGTACACCAAAAGAAGATTCTTAGCAGTGAACCATAAAGTTTCATACATTTTACTCTACGCCTTGGTTATATATAATCCTCAACCCATTTCTTAATTATTATTCCATATTCTTGTACGTTTCTCCAGCTGTGAAGAATCGCTAGCAACTATTGCTCTTCCCATATCTTGGACATAATCATGCATTATAAACTTATTTTGGCCATCTATCCATATAAGAGACTTGAGAACTGGATTTCCCAAGGCTCTTCTTCTAGCAAATTCAACATCTAGAATTCTCTTTTTCATAAAGATCAAGGCCTCTGTAGCTAAATTCTACCTGCTTGTGGATATCCTGGTTCATTTTGTCTTCTAGATCCTTGGTAGACCTTTCCTAATCTCTGTCATTTTTATTGACAGATCAGAATGCTCCAAACTATTTCTAACAGTAGTGGAATTTCATGGCATACTTTTGCAATCCTTTGAGATAATCATAATAAGCCAGTTGAATAGTTCAATGCCATAGTTATATGACAATTTATTAATGTTATAAATAACATTTGTCTGTACATATGAAATAATCAATCATCTCGAGACATCAGAATGACTCTGCTCCTGGGTGCAGGCCAATCCACACTGAATGATTCTAGTTGCCATTGAGTTGTTGATATCATCAAAAATAACAAGTGGCGAAAATAGATCTTGCATTGGCTTTCACCAATGCCTTTCCACGTTCAATGTTTTTCAAAGGTGATTATCATCTGTTTCCATTTTAAGCACATAGGTAAATATAGTCAACAATGTCATTCCGACTGCAGATATAAGATTTCTTCTCAGAATATCAACTGTTACAGCAACTCGCATAAATCACAGTTGCTTTAGAAGATAACATTAGTTGCAACATTTTTAGGATCCAACTATAAAAGCAGTGTTACTGAAAATACTCAGCCTGTATTCATAAATGATCTACAGGCAACAGGATAACACATCTGCACAGCCACCACAGGTCTAACCGGTATCTTGATAAGATAATTTTTTTTAAAAAATTGGTGATTAAAAATGAAGGTAACACTAGTCAACACACAGAATGGCACAAACTGAACCAAAGCTCCATAACAATTTATATTGATCTCAATCTAATTTATATAACAAAGGATTGTTATGACTATTGTAGAATAGGGTAACATCATGGGAAAATGCATGAATCAATAGGACCAACCACCAAATACATAAGACTCATAATTTATATAACAAAGGATTGTTATGATTATGGGAAAATGCATGAATCAATAGTATCAGTATTAGGAAAATTCATCGTGAGCAATTCACCGCCATTCACCAATTCACCAATTCACGGTCATGACAAATTCACCTCAACCAAAATTCACCACCAGCAATTCATTGCCACCTAAAATTCATGCATATACAATTATAAAATGTGAATTGCTAGTGGTGAATTTTTCTTGAGGTGAATTTGTCATGGCAGTGAATTTTCCAGTGGTGAATTGTTGGCAGTGAATTTTCCGGGGTGAATTTGCTTGATACAATACCAACCACCAAATACATAAAACTCAAACCCTAAAGACCCTAATTCAACAATGAAGCACAAATGAACATAGAGACATACCAATAAAGCAATATTACCAACAATTCCTATGCCATGATTGAATCACCTTCATAGCTCTTCTCCATTTTTCTTTATATGCTTGCTTTGCCCTCATATTTTGAGTATACAACAATAAGCCTACTGATAGTGATAGCAAAATATCAAAGATAGTAGTAGTGGTTTAAGGTTGAAATGAAAGGGATAGGTCTTTTTTATATAAAACCAATTTTGAATGAAGGGCTAGGATTGAAAAATGAACTTGATGATGTTGATCAATGGATGAGATTGCTTAGAAGCAAAGAGGAATAGGGTTAGGGCTAAATTAGGGTTTAGATAAGGATGGACGGTGGAGATTGAATTATAAATTAATTCAATCAAAGGTGGAAATTAATTGAGATGTGAAGAGGTAAAGTTGGCAAGAAAAAGAGGTTGTTGGAGTAATAAAATTATTTAATTTAAGAGGGAAAGTGAATAATTAAATAGAAGAAGAGGGAAGTCGATTTTTAAATTAAATAACTATTTAATTTAAAAGGAGAGGAAAATGACAAAATATTAAATAATTAAAATAATTATTTAATAAGACCCATGTCCCAATCCCCAAAAGTGACATCGTAAGTTGGAGTGGTGGCTCTTGGACTTCCATTGTGACTTCTTAGTTGAATAAAGTTGAATAAAGTTGAATAAATTGAATATGTTGAAGGAGAAGAGGTCCCCCTTGTGACGTCTATTGGTGTGGGGTCAATCTAAATAATCTCTCCTTACCAATAAAATAAATAAATAAATAATAGTGGAGGGAAAGTTGGAAAATAATTAAATTAATATAATTTATTTAACTATGGAAGCTAATGAATAATTAAATAATTAAAATAAAAAATTATTTAATTATACTAAGAAGATGATAATAATTAAATAATTAAACTATTTATTTAATTATAGGAAGAAGGGAGACATTAATGATGTATTTAATTAATCAAAGAAGAATAAGTGGAAAAGGTGAATTCATTAAATAATTTGAATTATTTAATTAATAATGGCATATGACTTTAGACCATAATTAAATAATTAAAATTATTCAATTATGCGGGGGAAGAAGTGGAAAATGACACTTGCAGGTCTAGGACATTTTTTAGTGTCTACAACTATCAATACAACAACAAAAATTATAAACATGAAACAAACAATGCACACATTGAATAACTGAATTATCTTGCAAATCTTTGAAGCTCCTATGCAATCCTTGAATGAGAATACCCTCAAGAACTAAAGGATTTTCATCTTTTGATTCCACCAACTAGTGAGTTTTTGTCCACAAAAGAACTAGAACACAAAGTCCTCCAAAAGATAAATTGGCATAAGATGAGATTATACAAAATGAAGTATTTTCCAAGTTTTTATATGCTATAAACCAAACTTGGGTGCCCCGAAACCCAAAGAGAAAGCTAGTTGATCTATTCCTAAATTGGTTCCAAGGCCTAAAATTTGAAATTTACAAGTTACATATTAGGTCGACCCTAACGGCCTTACAAGATTATAATTTGAAGTTTTGGGGTTTCTCCTTTCCTAATTTACCAAGTTGAGTCCTTCCTCTACTAGCCCCAATCCTAAAACCTTGATGAAATCCTTGTTTGTCTCATTTTCAAAGTTTTGGATTTTCTCGTTCCCTTCTACCACTTTGGAACGTGTTAATCAGTATCTTTGATCCTTGATCCCCAACTTTTAGAGTTTCCTATTCCCCTCTACCACTTTGGGACATCTTAAGAAGTATCTTTGATCCTCAATCCATGACATTTCCTTGAGTCCACTCCAACCTCTTGTCATTTTTTGGAAAGGGAACATGAAATTCAAGGACTATAATTTTTTTTTTCTAAAGAATGAGATCATTTACTAATACAAAGTTGTCACCTCTCACATTACCATCAAGGAGGTTAGTAGAAAATGTGTTTTTAGCATATAATGTTAGAATAGAGACCTAATTAGTAAAAATAATAGAATTATAATATAGATTTGGCATCTTAGAAAGAGCATAAAAAATTATATTCCTTTTCCCTTTCATGCATTTTATGCCAAAAGCATAAGACTAGAGATTACTCACCCAATTTTGTTGTATTTCATTCAAGTTGCATTGGACAAGGAATAAATTAAAGTTTTTATGATCTATCTTAACCAAAAATCTTCCACACATCAGATAGTATTGAAATTGGCCAAATCATGTATGATAGCCAACATCTATTTTTCCAAATAAAGAATCCTTTCTCTAAATATTTCAATTTCATGATTTCAAATGCTATGGGATGTCCCTTTTATACTAAAATAACTCCAATTCCCTATCTTGAAGCATCACATTCTACAACAAATGGTTGTGAGTGATCCAAAGAATCTTTGTCAAAATTTGAAGTTTCTCATTTGTCTCCAGAATTGTCATCACCAGGAAAAGCTTGGAATCTTGAATCCAACACAACTCGAACAGAGTCAAACGGAGCTACGGAGCTTGAGTTATGCTTGGTCAAATGTTAGTCAACTTAGGGGCTCATACTAGAAAAAGGTCAAAATTCAACATCATCAAAAGTGGCAAAGTTGACATCAATGTGAAGAGCTCGTTGAGAGCTTTCCAATGACATTCATTTCGCACAAATTGGAGTCTGTATGAAGGAATTGTGGGTAGTCAAAATTTTGGTGAAAATGATGATGTGGCATCACCAAAATTTGACACTTGGCAGGACACATGGCATGTGATGTGGTAGGAGTAGTGAGTTGGAATAAAGAAAAAGGATTAAACCATAATTATTATAAATAATAATAATAATAACAAAAACATGTATGGTTTAAAAATAAAAATAAAATAATAATAATGAGGAGGATTTAGTGGGATTTGATCCCTTAGTCCATGCCTTAAAATCCTCTTTCCTTCCCACTCTTCATGAAAAGGAAAATCCCTTGTATACATAAATCTTTAAATATGATTTAAATTCTCCTAAATATAATAATCGCTATATATGAGGATTTTAATCCTTTTAAAATTTTAGAAGCTTGTTACATGATAGTTAAAGAGGCTTAAAATAAATTAATGGCTTTAAAATTATATTGGCATCGGTTGGTTTTTATAAAAGCCAAAAATCGAATTCTCTTATTTTTAAATTTTCACCAAAATATTTAAAATTTGAAATCCTCCAATTTGTTAAAGAGGTTGAAATAAAACCTCTAAGGCTCAAGAATAACATATTAAAGGGCTTTAATGAATTATCAAAGATTTGAGGACTATTTTAAGGTGGGGATTATTGTTTTCATATGTAAAAAAAGGGAGATTATGGGAGATTTGTACTTGTATGGGTAATATTGTAAAATCAATTGGTTAGTAACCAATTGGGGTAATATTCATGTATAAAAAAGGGTAGAAGGGTAGGATGGAAGCTAAGTGGTGATAGAGAAGAAAATTCCTTGGAGAAATTTTGCTCGATTTCCATGCTATTCAGGAGGTTGCTCTTGCACACTTTGAAGGAGGGATTGTCAAATTTCTTTGTAACCTAAGGGGTGATTATGCCGACATGTTGTATTGATTTTATGGAGAAGTAATCAGATCGGTCCACTCATTGGAGAGGGGCCCAAAGACGTAGTCATTTTTATGACAAACTCCCTTATTTCCCTTATCAACTTTGTTTCAATCTCTCTCTCTTTCTCTCATTCTGTTTTTATCACTTTGTTATTTCCATTATTCTTAAATTTATGTTTGTGTGTTAATTCTATTGAATTAAGTTGGATTTAAAATTGTAATCGATGTCAAGCATTCTTAAAGCAATTGTCATAGATCCGTAAAATAGATTAGTGAGAAATATAGGATAATAAGAATGGGGCATGAACGCATTACCTTATCAAGCTTATCAAATGTCTCTTGAGTTGTTTATCTGAGACCCCACCTTTTTGTGCTCATGTTCACTTCATCTGTCCTTGATAATATCATGTTTGTAGCACCCCTCCGGTTTGCTATGTTGTTAGACAGTGTGTTTATTTTGACAGACTCAGATACCTTGTTATGGTTTTATGACAGATGACTTTAGAGCGATGTGGATGTTATACTGTGATGAGATGATGCACTATATGGATGTTATGTTTCATGTTATGTTTTTTATTAGCATAGTTAATATTGATATATGCTTATCTGAACTGATTAATGATGCTTTAATTTCGTCAGTCTTGATGTACTGTATTGGTGAAGGGGATGAGATTACATCACTTGCATGCGAGCACCCTATGATTCAATGATTTCTCTTCACGGTGTGACTATTATGTTTTATCCATGTACGACATTTGTCTTGATTACAGGATTGTAGGTACAGGACATCATCTCCACCTGGCTTCACAGGTTTGAGTGTGTCCATATCCCAACGGTATTGTTGATTGGGAGATAGTAACAGGGTTCCCTTGTCAAACTACAACCCTCTCATAGTGTGTCATGAGTTTGTGTTTGGTTTGTTGTTGAGTCATGTCATCTTTGATGTTTTGATAATTTATTATCGGTGGAAATTATATGTGGGAATTAATATTTAAGTGGTTGTAATGTTAATTTATTTATTTTAGATTAAAATTGTTATTTAATTTAATTAATATAATTTCATTCAATTGGTAAGGTAATTTAATCTATTGATTAAATTTATCTTATTAAATGGATAAAGTAATTAAGTAAATTTCATTTGTGTGGCAAAGCAATTTAATCCTCGTGGTTAAATTTATTTTATTAAGTAAATAAACTAATTAATTAAATTTATTTTGTTGAGTAAATAAATAAATTAATTAAATTTATTAAGTGAATAGTTTAGTTGTTTTGTAAAGTGCATAAATTAAAAGATTTAAATTTATTTGAAATGAAATTTTGTTTTAAATTATTTAAAAGCAAAATAATTTGAAAATGCATAAGGGGGAAATAACTATGGTGGTTGAAAGAGATATTTGTAAAATTTTGACTAAGTGTTGAGAATTTATTGAGGAATTTGCTGGAAAAAGAAAATATCTTGGAAATTTTAGAGGAAGGTTTTCTCTGTATTGGACACATTTTTATTTGGAAGTGGAGATTTTAGAAGAAATTCTAGAAAATTGGATTTTGTTTTTTGAAAATCTTGTCTGTACAAACAAAATTGAAAACCTCTGTTGAAAATTATGGAAAAAATTTAGATCCTTGTAGGGAAACAAACTCTTACAATAGAAAAATTGGAAGAGGAAACAAAAGGAAAAACATATAAATTTATGTGTTTGGATTTAAGTTTATTTTTCCAATACAATTTAGAAATTAAAATTAAGAATTTGTGCTTGAAAATTCTTTTGCTGTAGTTATTTATGTAGAAAAAATTGTCCAATTTTGTAAAATGGAAAATTATATATATATAATTTTGCATACATGCTGGGAAATTTTCTGTAATTTGATTTGGGGAAAAACCTCTATAACCACTGTACGGTGGAATGCAGACAGGGGAGGTGTTATTTTTTTTTTTTAAATGATTTTTTTTTTAATGTTTGGGGTGGGGCGCAGCTGTGGCTACCACAACCGCACCCATGGAGGGTGCGCTGTTGTGGCAACACTCCCCACAAATTGTGGGGAAGCGCTACCACAGACAATGCAACCTCCAAGGGGGGACTGGGCGAGCCCAGGCTGCGTCCCCCTTCCCTGTTGTGGGGCTTGTTTTAAATATAATTTTTGTTTTGTTTTATATTTTATATATATTATATATAATATTCATATATTATATTATAATATATATTATAAATTATATATTATTTAATATATATAATATATAATATATATATATTATAATTTAAATAATTGGATATTATTTAAATGATTTGGGGAATTTAAATTAATTTTATATACATATATTTAAATGATATTTATACATTTAAATATGTATATATAATTGTATATACATAAGTTATATAATTATATATATATTTAAGATATATATATATATTTAAATATAATTTTCGTAAGATTATTTTATTATAAAAGTTGCAAGTATTTATTTTATAACAAAATGATTTTATTCAAAAGAAAACAAAAATTGAATTTTATCATTAGATGTGATTGAGAAACTTGAAAAGAAAAAAAACTAGTTTTAATTTATTATTTCTTGTTGTAAATGGAGTTATAAATTAATTGATTAATTTTATGCAATAAGTTATTACTTTATTTGGATTTAAGAAATCCTAAAGTTAGATTAATATTTTTCCTGAAATTGTTTTAAAGGTTATGATTTCTTTTATGTTGGTTGTTTGGGAAAAAAAATTGGGGTCTTTGATTTTGTAAGTCTTCCGTATGTGTTTTCTTGAGATGATGTTGTGTCTCATGTCATTGTTATTATTTAACTCGGGTAGTGCACAAGATTTGTTTCAGTTGGATATGGTTATGTGAATAGGTTATGTCATTTAATTATTGTTATTGAGTGGATATTTGTAATTGGTTATGTGCACCTAGTTTACCCTATGTTAGTGGAATTGATCCCTTAGGTTGTTAATAGGGGAGTGGCTTTTCATGGGGGCCGACACACAAAGTGGTGTCTGGGTAACTCATGAAGAGTTAGATTAATTAGTGATAACTTAAATATGTTAGGGGAAAAGGGTAGTTTAAACACTTAACTTTTTTTTATGCCTTGCTCATGGACTCAAGGGATAGTATAGACTTGGGATGAGACGAGAAGGCTTGGAATGGCAAGATCGATATCTTGTTTCTCTGAAAGATTATTGATTATGCATTAGATTGCATGTGGGGTCGGGTTTTGTAAGAGGTCACTAAGGTAACCCAAGATGGGGGTCGGAGCCTAGGAAGATTCGCCAGGGCAACCCATGCAATTTTGTGATGACACTCCTCCTATGACAACCGTCATTCAGTCAGTTTGTTGTAAAGTATAGTTGATCATTGTATCTAGAAAAATTGTAACTATTTTGTAAGTTTTGTACTTGTGTAGTTTAATATTGTTTTGCCTATGTCTAGAGGTTGTAGGTTTTTCCTAGGAAGCTCTTTTACTATCTCCTAGCACAGGGGTTAGTCCTTCGGGTACCACATGGTTGGGTGGAACGTGCACCTTACACCGTTAGGTCCCTAGTCCTTGTTCATGATGATGGGTACTTCCTGATGGAGAGCTCGTGTGTATCAGTGAATTTGTACTTCTCTTATGTCACTTTTGTATCAATTGGATACCTTGTAATTTGTAATTGTATCACTCCTCAATTGTATTTGAGGAGAATCTTTGTAATTTGTAATTGTAACTCTATTGTTTAAACTATCTCATTTGTAAATGGGAATTGTAATTGTAATATTAAATAAATGCAATGTGGGAATGGATCATTATTGTAATTTATAGCTTAAATGATGTATTTTAATGTTTTGGATGTATGATCTTTAATTCATGAGTAATAAATTTAAGTTATGCTTAGTAACTTTTTTTAGTAATGGGTATTGTAAGTAAGAGTTGTCACGTACCTTAGAGAATGTATGTGTAAGTGTAGTTTACTTTACTTGTTTAATTACACTTTTAAAAAAAAAAATTGTTCGCTTCTATTATGTGTGTGACATTCTCTAGGGTTTTGTGGTGGGCGTTACACATGGTATCAGAGCCCAAGTTTAAACATTGGGTGCTCTAGGATAATGTTGAACCCATTAGGTTGTTAGTTGCATAGGATTTAAGTTTGAGTACCTTGTCTTATGTTGTAGTGTGTATCTGTATAGGATCGTGCCACCTAGACGAGGTCGTGGTAGAGGTCGTGGAGTTAATCAGCAGAATTCACCTCCCATTATTCCCCATGACTTAGATCATGAGGAGCAACAGGCTTCTCAAAATGTACCTGAGGTCGGTAATCAGAATCAGGGTCCATTAGGGATCAGGGACGCTCAGTTGCGTTGTTTATAAGAGGAGACTCTAGCTCGTTTGGGTCCGAGGCATGATAGAGATCTTGATGTTATGGGTGAGAGAGAGGTTCCAGCACAGTCAGAGGCAGTCATGGATGCACATATGAGAGACCTTCTTAGAGCTTGTCCACCTACATTTGATGGTTTGGGTAGTGGATCAGAGGCTGAGACGTGGCTGATAGATCTGAATAGGTGTTTTGCTATGCACCCTTATGGTAGCAACACCAAAGCTAGATGTGCAATCATGCACCTAAGGAATTTTGCATCTACCTGGTGGAGGTTGGAGGAGTAGAAGCTCCATATAGATATTAGTATTGTATCTTGGGATTTGTTCCTAGAGAGGTTCAGGGCTAGATTTCTTTCTAACCATTGGCGTTAGCATCGTGGAGATGAGTTTCATGCCTTGTGATAGATGGCTATGTCTGTAGAGCAATATGAGTGTCATTTTTACGAGCTCAAGCAGTTTGCGGGCATTGGTGATGATGAGGGCATGCTTGTTTAGCATTTCATAAGGGGCTTAAATGCCTAGATCAGTGGTGGTGTGTTGGTTTTCAAACCCAAGACTATGGAGACAATGGTGGTGAAGGCTAGATTGGTGGAGGAGAACCAGGCGATGGCATTAGGTGGTCACACTAGAGTATAAATAGGCAGTTCTTCAGCTGTAGGACCAAGTGCACATAGTGGCCAGACTCAGGGAGCTGGACCACCTAGGACACAACAGGTGTCTGCTTAGAGTGGGCAGTATTAGAATTCACAGGGGAAAGGAAAGAGTTTCCAGCAAAGACAGGCTGACAGATATCAGTCGAGTGGTGACAGGAATTGGAGGCATAATAAACATAACTTTTTTGAGCAGCTGACACAGAGTTCACAGTCTACCTATAGGGGTAGCATTCAGTAGTCAAGCGTACCTTTTGGAGGTAGAGGTTATGGCAGGGGTACTGGATATTTTGCGTGTGGCCAACAGGGTCACATAGCGTGACAGTGCCCCAATAGGGGCACATCAGGGTACACTCAGAGGCTAGCAACATCAGAGCTGGAAGTTGGTGATGTAGGCAGAGGGCATCAAGTATTTGTTGTGGTTGATAACCACCAGGCTGATCATCAGAGCACAGTAGTAGAGACATATGGTATGTTATAGGGTAACAGGGTTACCATTTTATTTGATTCTAGAGCATCAAATTCTTTTATTTCATCGTTTGTCATGGTGCGATGTAGACTGAGGGCAACAAAGAAAGACGTTAAGTGGCAAGTCGAATTGGCCTTTGGTGTTAAAGTCATAGTTCAATCCCTAATACCTGATTGTAGATTGGATATTGGATCCTTTCACACTACATTAGACCTTTGCATTATACCATTGGGGTCGTATGACATTATCTTGGGGATGGATTGGCTTAAGGCTCACAAGGCCATGATAGACTGTCAATGCAAGTCGATTTGATGCATTGATGCATCTGGTAGTGAGGTAGAGATTGTGGGAGTTCAGAGACCCATATCATTAAGGATGATCTCGGCTAGGCAGCTGAAGAGATGTGTACGTCAAGGATGTCAGTTATTTGCAGTAATAGTAGATGACTTGGAGTTGGGTGATAGTGAGGAGATGGTTACTCTTGATAGCCACCCCATACTTCAGGAGTGTGCAAATTTTTTTCTTGATGATATTTTAGGGATGCCACCTTAGCGTGACATTGATTTTAGGATTAATCTGTTACCTGGTTTTGAGCCTATTTCACAAGCTCCATATCGCATGACTACACAGGAGCTTAAGGAGCTATGCTTGCAGCTAGAGGAGTTGTTAGCTAAGGGTTTCATCTGCCCTAGTGTTTCACCTTGGGGAGCACCAGTAATTTTTGTGAAGAACAACAGTTCTCTTCGTTTGTGCATAGACTACTGTCAGTTGAACAAAGTGACAATCAGAAATTGATATCCCTTACCTAGAATTGATGACTTGTTTGATCAGTTCAAGGGTGCTATGGTCTTTTCAAAGGTTGATCTTAAGTCAGGGTATCATCAGTTACGCATACTTGATGTGGATATCCATAAGACAATTTTTTGCACACGCTATGGTCACTATGAGTTTACCGTGGTATCGTTTGGGTTAACGAATATGCCATCTGTGTTCATGAGCTTGATGAACAATGCCTTTCACACATATTTGGATAGATTTGTACTGGTATTTCTTTATGATATATTGATCTATTCCAGGATAGTAGAGGAAAATGAGGAGCATTTGAGGTAGGTATTACAGTTTTTGAGAGATAATCAGTTGTACGCTAACTTGTCCAAATGTGAGTTCTTTAAGACTGAGGTCAAGTACCTTGGGCATGTGGTTACAGGAGAGGGTGTTGCAGTAGATCCTGCGAAGATCCAAGAGATCAGTGATTGGTCTGCGCCTACTAATGTGGAAGAGATACGTAGTTTCGTGGGTTTAGCAAGGAACTACAGATGTTTTGTTGAGGGCTTCTCGAGGATAGGACATCTTATCACTTCTCTTCAAAGGAAAGGGAAGAAGTTCGTTTGGTCAGAACAGTGTGAGTCAGCATTTCAGATGCTGAAGGAGAAGTTGACTAGTGCACCGATTCTTGCGATACCTGATCCTACTAGAGATTTTGTTGTTTGTACTAATGCATCTTTGGAGGGATTAAGAGTAGTCTTGATGCAGGATGGTCGAGTGATTGTGTATGAATCATGCAAACTCAAGGATCATGAATTGAATTACCCTACACATGATCTTGAGTTGGAAGTGGTAGTGCACGCCTTAACGAGATGGAAACATTTCTTGTTGGGGAATAGATTTGAGTTGCATAGTGATCATCAGAGTCTACATTTTATTTTCACGCAGCCTAATCTTAATGCTAGGAAAAGGCGATGGATGGAATTCCTTTGTGAGTATGACTTCGAGGTGAAGTTCATCCAGGGGAAGGAGAATGTAGTGGCTGATGCTCTTAGCAAGCGGAGACATGAGTTCTCTGAGTTGACTCTTGGTGTGGATTTGAGGAGTCAGATTCTTTCCGCACTCCCTGCAGATAGTTGGTACTAGGAGGTGAGATCAGAGATAGAGTGAGGCAGGGTTCTGGAAGGAAAATTCTCAGATTACTCTCTAGATTCAGATGGTTTGTTGAGACACATGGGACACATTTATGTTCCATTATCTGGAGATCTTCATACCTTGGTTTTGATAGAGGCACATCGGGCACCTTATTCAGCTCATCTAGGAGTGAAGAAGATGCATGTCGATTTGCGACAACATTATTTTTGGGCAGGTATGAAGCGAGATATCACCAACTTTGTGTCAAGGTGTTTGGAGTGTTAGCGAGTGAAGGTTGAACACTAAATTTGGTAGGGCTTCTGCAGCCACATTTGGTGCCAAAGTGGAAATGGGATATAATCTCATTGGATTTCATTATTGGTTTACCCAACTCTTCACGATGACACGATGCTATTATGGTGATGGTGGATAGGTTGACGAAGGTAGCACACTTCTCGCCTATTTGTTCATCCTATAATGCTTCATTTGTTGCTAGAGTGTTCATGGGAGATATTGTGAGGTTACACAGTATTCCTGGTCAGATCATTTCTAACAGGGATCTTGTGTTCACCTCAGCTCTCTGGACGTCATTACAACATGCTATGGGGACACAGTTGAACTTCAGTTCAACGTATCATCCTAAGACAGATGGATAGACTAAGAGGGTCAACCAGATCCTCGAGGATATGTTACACATGTATGTGATGGACCAGCAGACACGATGGGAGGACTATCTCCATTTATTGGAGTTTGCTTATAACAACAACTATTAGAGTTCGATTGGTATGCCTCCTTTCCAAGCATTGTATGGGAGTCCGTGTTGAAATCCTTTAAGTTGGGATCGATTAGAGGACGAAGTTCTTTTGGATCCGGATATGCTTCAAGATATGGAGCAGCAGGTGATTCGAATCAGGGAACATTTGGTTGTTGTGCAAGATAGGCAGAAGAAGTATACAAATGTGTATTGGGTGGATTGTTAGTTTGTAGTAGGTGACCGAGTCTTTTTGCCGCAAAAGAGTCCAATCTAATATGTAAAAGGCTCTAAGCTCACACCTCGCTTTGTCGGGCCATTTGAGATTCTTGAGAAGATTGGTCCAGTTGCTTATCGACTTGCTTTGCCACCCAGTCTCTCGTGTATTCGCGACGTGTTTCATGTTTCAGTTCTCAGACCTTATCATCCAAACATATCTCACGTCCTTGATTGGAATGCTTAACAGGTAGAGGATGGGTAGTTGGCTTTGGAGCCCATGGCCATCATGTAGCACAGGAGACTCGCCCTTAGGGGTCGAGATATAGAGCAGGTCAGGGTCCAGTGGGATCCTAGAGATGATACTTCGGCTACGTGGGAGGATGCAACCAGGATGAGGGAGCTCTATCCCTATTTGTTTGCAAGCTTCCAGGAGTAAGCCTGACCCTAGGGGGGGAGAATGTAGCACCCCTCGGGTGTTCTATGCTATTAGACAGTGTGTTTATTTTGACAAACTCAGATACCTTGTTATGGTTTTATGATTGTTGGCTTTAGAGCGATGTGGATGTTATACTGTGATGAGATGATGCACTATATGGATGTTATGTTTCATGTTATGCTTTTGATTAGCATAGTTGTTAATATTGATATATGCTTATCTGTTGATTAATGATGCTTTAATTTCATCAGTCTTGATGTGACTGTATTGGTGAAGGGGACGGGATTACATCACTCACATGCAAGTGCTCTGTGATTCTGTGATTTCTCTTCACGATGTGACTGTTATGTTTTATCCATGTACGACATTCATCTTGATTACATGATTGCAGGTACAGGACACGTCTCCACCTGGCTTCACAGGTTTGAGCGTGTCCATATCCCAGCAGTATTGTTGATTGGGAGATAGTAACAGGGTTCCCTTGTCAAACTACAACCCTGCCATAGTGTCATCAGTTTGTGTCTGGTTTGTTGTTGAGTCATGTCGTCTTTGATATTTTGATAATTTATTATCGGTGGAAATTATATGTGGGAATTAATATTTAAGTGGTTGTAATGTTAATTTATTTATTTTAGATTAAAATTGTTATTTAATTTAATTAATGTAATTTCATTCAATTGGTAAGGTAATTTAATCTATTGATTAAATTTATCTTATTAAATGGATAATGTAATTAAGTAAATTTCATTTATGTGGCAAAGCAATTTAATCCTCGTGGTTAAATTTATTTTATTAAGTAAATAAACTAATTAATTAAATTTGTTTTGTTGAATAAATAAATTTATTAATTAAATTTATTAAGTGAATAGTTTAGTTGTTTTGTAAAGTGCATAAATTAAAAGATTTAAATTTATTTGAAATGAAATTTTGTTTTACATTATTTAAAAGCAAAATATTTTGAAAATGCATAAGGGAGAAATAACTATGGTGGTTGAAAGAGATATTTGTAAAATTTTGACTAAGTGTTGAGAATTTATTGAGGAATTTGCTGGAAAAAGAAAATATCTTGGAAATTTTTGTTGTTAAAATAGAGGAAGGTTTTCTCTGTATTGGACACATTTTTATTTGAAAGTGGAGATTTTGGAAAAAATTCTAGAAAATTGGATTTTGCAAGGAAGCTCAACTCTAGTTCTCATTTTCTTCAAGCTTCAAAAATAGGTTCCTCTAATGGCTTTATTTTTTTTTCAATCTTTGATTTTTTTAAAACTTTGAAAGGATGTCTTAAAGCTTGCTGTAAATTTTTTGAAAAGCTTGTCTATAAACAAAATTGAAAACCTCTACTGAAAATTATGGAAAAAAGTTAGATCCTTGTAGGGAAACAAACTCTTACAATAGAAAAATTGGAAGAGGAAACAAAATGAAAAACATATAAATTTTTGTGTTTGGATTTAAGTTTATTTTTCCAATACAATTTAGAAATTGAAATTAAGAATTTGTGCTTGAAAATTCTATTGTTGTAGTTACTTCTGTAGAAAAATTTGTCCAATTTGACTATACAATGGAAAATTAGATATATATATATATATATATATATATATATATATATATATATATATAATTTATATGTAATTTTGCATACATGCTGGAAAATTTTCTGTAAAAATTTGATTTGGGGAAAAACCTCTATAACCGTCGTACAATGGAATGCAAACAAGGGAGGTATTGTTTTTTTTTTTAAATGATTTTTTTTGAATGTTTGGGGTGGGGCGCTGCTGTGGTAGCGCTCCCCACAAATTGTGGGGGAAGCGCTACCATAGGTAGCGTAACCTCCACAAGGGAGGGTGGGTGCAACCTAGGCTGCATCCCCCTTCCCTGTTGTGGGGTTTGTTTTAAATATAATTTATTTTTCTTTTTTTTGTTTTATATTATATATATAATATAATATAATATTCATATAATATAATATAATATTCATATATTATATTATAATATATTATATTATATATATTTTTATATATTATTTAATATATATATAATATATATATATTATAATTTAAATAATTGGATATTATTTAAATGATTTGGGGAATTTAAATTAATTTTATATACATATATTTAAATGATATTTATATATTTAAATATGTATATATAATTGTATATACATAAGTTATATAACTAGCTTATCTATCTTAATATATTAATCTATATATTATACGCTGAGAGATATCATTTTTGAGGTGTATTTTTTAAATTCAAAAAAGTGAAAAAGTGAAAAAAATATGCCTCAAAAATGATATCTCTCGGCGTATAATATATAGATTAATATATTAAGATAGATAAGCTAGTAGCATCCACAACGTGCAATGTAAAATAATAATTTATCACATATTTTATTTTAAATAAAGAATTATAATCCTTTACAAATCGTGATTCATATCATATTTATTCAAACGCACAAAGAGATGTGTACAATAGGAATTCATAATGAGTGAGACAATTCATATTTTATACCAAAAATTTAATATCAATATTAATAGAAGAATTCACTTGAAAAATATATACATCACATAAAAATGTTATATGTTTCCAAAGATTTTAGTCTTTCTTCCTCCGCTTTTCTTTTGGCGAGTTGCTTTCCTGTCTTCATTTTTTCATAATGATCATATGTAAATGGTGGTGAGATTCTAATTCCATCCAAAGACTTAACACGTGACATAGCAACAAATGTTAATCCTGCCCTTTCTCTTGGTCCTATATCAATTGTTGCCTTGGAAAGAGTTAATCTTTGTGATTTGTGGATCGTTAGTGCCCAAGCCAATCATAGGGGAAATTGACATGTGCGACCCCTTTGTATTGATGAAATTGGAATTAAATTTGCAGATGCATCTTCAAAAGGAATTCCAGAGTAATTATCAAATTCAACCATAACATATGTAGGTGGATCTGGTGGACCACATCTAGGTTTGTATATGATATTTCTGATGTATCCTAAAGCTCCATTCACAAGATCTGCTTCTATCCATAAATTAGATGTTAACATGACCCTTGCATCCTTTGAAACTAATAAAACATCCAATTCATCATTTTGACCTTCTGCTGGATTAGCGCTACCTTCTTTGGTTGCAATGCTATGGGCTATTGGTCTTCTTAATGAATGTAACTTTTTTTTGTTATGGCTATGTACATTATCATTTGTTGCAAATAGATGAATATTATTATCAAACTCCTTAATTTTTGGATGTAATGAAGCATATGTTCTTTTCATGAGTAATTTCCAATCATATATGGTTGGATGTGCATCTTTAATATTTGTGAGCAATTGGCAAAACCTTTTTTGGTCTTCACTTTCACCTTCTTGTCTGAACACCTAATCCAACGTAACAACTATCTTAAACTCTTCCCATAATATTTTTGCACGTATATTACTATCATAAGGTGGTTTGTCACTTACAGGAGGTAGTTGTCCCAAATCCCCCACCAAAATGATTGATCTTCCACCAAAACTCATGTTTGCTTTTTCAGAATAAGCCTAGCGTAGTATTGAATCAATATTTTGTAACAATTTTTTTCCAATAAAACTCATTTCATCTATTAATATGTATTTTATATGTTGAATTTCTTCTTGAAGACTTGTGAGCCTTGTTCCTTCTAATTCAACAAAATCTACAATAGGTATTCTTAAAGTTGAATGAATTGTTGATGCACCAATGTTAAAGGTTGCAACTCTAGTTGGTGCTAGTAATAATAAGGGAGAACATTTTGGTTGTGATGCATCATAAAGAGCTTGACGAATTGCATTAATCAAATATGATTTACTTGTTCTAGTTGTTCCTTGAATTATCATGTATAGTGGCATGACATCATCCCGTCGATTATAATGTGACATAATAATATCAAGTGCTTTTTTTTGTTTAGCACCTAATGTTCCATATGATATAGTTGACAACATATCATCAGGTATCAGTAAGCCATTTTCTTCATAGAGTTGATAAAATTATTTGCATTATTTGTATAATCTTCTCCTTGATATTCAACACTCCATGGAGTTTGTCTATTAATATCTCTTCTTCCTAACATATCTATTTTTGTTGCATCCATAATTTGTCCATGGTGTAATCTTGATCATATGATCTCCCACTCATGTTCAATTATATTCTGATCATTTGGTAAATTATCCTCATCTTTAGAATCATTGTGATTTTCAATTTCATCTGAAATAATTCTTCATTCTAAATGCCATGGATCATAATTGAGTGAGTCCCAATTTGACATAATTGTATTATCATCAAGTCCAATATCCCTTTGTATATTACGAAATGGATTGTACAACAATAACTTTGACCAACAAAAATCAACCCACTTTTCTAATTGATGTGTAGGTATGGTGGTAAATCTTGGAGACATTCTTACAGTAGCTGCCATAGTCCTTGGTTCCCATTTGTTATCTCTTTTTCTTTTGGGATTATATGTCCATGATCTAGCTGCATCTATAAGTGTGATACTTTCCATTGCATATGGTATATCCATGTATCCTTGAATGAAATGTTTTAGATGTCCATCATCATCATTTTCTTCATTTTTTAGCACTGGTTTGAACACCTCTCTTGAAATGTTTAATGTAACAAATACTCTACTACATTCTACCAATGGAAACTCCAATAACATATGACATGTTTCTTGTGCTCCAATGTCTCTCTCAATGAGGGTTTCTATTAGAAGTCTCATGTACGCCTTTGATGCTGCTTCATCTGGGCTTTTAATATTTGAAAGTCGCATTAAGATTTGATGATAAGTTTACAAACTCTTTTTTGCTTTTGCTGCACACTTTGCAATATAATTTATTACAACATGTCTTGAAAGAACTAGTTGCCAATCTACATTTGCTCTCCATAACTGAAGTATATTATGATTATGTGTGTTTACTCGATCATCATTTCTTGCAGGTTCATATACTTTATCTCCTATGGTTGGATCTTCAAATAATTTTGATCCATCTAGATGTAATGGCAATGGTGCATTGTACCTACAAACAAAGAGTAAATTGTTAGCTTATATAAAAAATTTAGTTATTTATTGGTACAAAATATATGAAAGTATACATGTCTTACCTACAAACCATTCTTCCTCTTTTTTTCCGAAGGTAAGCACCCTCTTTACACATTGTATGGCATTCAACACAATTGAGCAACTCTTCATAGTCATGTGCCAAGTCTATTTGGCTTAGTTGTTGTGTATTTCAAAGGCATGGATGTTGTGTAAAATTTTGTAGGACCTATCATTCATGATATAACATATTTTATTAATTGAAATACAAAATTTTAAGTATCATATATTGTAAAAAGAATATATAATTGATAATTAACATCATACCTGTATGTTTCGTTGATGTGGGTCTCCCCGTGGATTCCATGAATGAACAATAGAATCAAAATATTTTTGAATATTTTTATTTCATAAGCATTTCTCCAATTAAGGTTGTCTATGTTAGGTGCTCCATCTAACCATATGAATCCGTGCACATGTGGTGATCCTCTATGCTGCAATTCATATCTTGACCAATAATCTTTTACCTTCGTTCCCTTTTGTAGTATTTCCTTGCGAAATATTGTATATCATAGGTGCATGTAATGTGCCACAATATGTGGGTAGTCAATAATATTTTTTCCTCTCCATTTTTGTGCTTCTTGTGGGTTATTTGAATGTGTCCCTGGCATTAATGCATGTAACTATGGCCAATACATATCTGTTGCACTCAAAGTAAAGAAAACTTTTGGTGTTCCAATTTGATGCAATAGATCAGTTAATTCAGCTCAACATTTTTCCCAATAAGACCTTGTACCCCTTAGCGTTGTACCAAAACGCATCAGACGGTCGACTAGATGTGAATGAGGGACATTTTTCCATATGTTCTCTTAACTCATCGATTGTGATTGGCATATCTTGCAAGCTCTTTTTGACAAACACTGCTGATGAGTTTTGTGCATGATGTCGCATAATCATATTCATCATATAATATCTAAATTGTGGGTGTCTTCCAAAATGATGATCTCTATATTTGAATAAATGCTTAACAAACTCACGCAGATGAACTGTCCTCATTTGTGGTTCTATCCAATCACATCGTCCATATGGGAATAGTGTTGGAAAAGCGATATCAAGTAATCCTTTAGTAACATACTCATTCATTGGAGATGGTCCAATTCCTGGCCAATCAATTAGTGATCCAGGATCTACATTAGGGTTATTTACCCATGCATGAATTAGTTCCATCTCTCTTCAAGAATTTGGTGGTTTAGAAGCCATTGATGTAGTGTGATTAATAATATTTCCTTCATCTATCTCCAATATTGGACCTGCAAATACATACTCATCTGCATTTGAATCAAACTCCATATAAACAGAATTCAATTGGTCAAAAATGTTTTGATCCGAATTGCATGTAAGTTCACTAAGTGTATTTTCATCAATTTCAACATCTTTATAGAACCTATCATGTTCTATTTTATATTTAAGTGCTCTATATACCCTTTCTCTATTAACTGTAAAATTATAAGTTGTTCCACGCTAATCCTTTTTTCAAACAATAATGACTGGTAAATTTTTTATTTGATGTGGTAAAATTTTAGCTATTTCTCCTACTTCTTGTGGAAAACTTATGGTATGTCCTTTATATTTGTATTTACCTCCAGTTGCATGTGTTACCTGAAGTATTGGGTTGACACGTGCTATCAACATTTATTCTATTTGTGTTAAATTTGAAAGTTCTGATGGTTGTGAACTAGGATCCATATTGTTTAATGCTGAAAATCAATGTTCATTCCTCTCTTGTTGACATCGATTGCAAATAGGGCCCTCAGGTACCCGTACGACCTTCATTGCAGGATAACTCTCTTCACAAATATAACACATACTTGGTGTAGAAATTTTATCTAGTCCATGTTGAAATATCATTTGTAGACTTTTCAAATCAATCGCAGTAGTTGTATTATTATTAATTACTTCTTGATCTCTTCTATTATCAACATTCATTACATTTTGAATTCTATCATTTGGTGTTTGTAGCACATGATCTATTGTAATAGAATTCACCCCTTCAGAACTAACCTCAACATTCCCATAAGATTGACGATGTATTTTAACTGATTCATGATTGCACACTTGTATTTGTTGTCTTTCTATGTCATTTAATTGATCAGAATGCATAGCTCTTTGAATTCGTGAACGATGTGTTATCATTTTATCTGCATGTTATCTCATTTTTGTTTCAATCTCTTCCATTGTCATGTATGTCGTACGTTTAAGGCTTCTTTCTCTATCATTTTGGTTTTTATGAATCCTTTCTTCTTGTCTCTGTACATCATTCATTTGTTCACGTCATTGTCTCATATATTTCTGAGCATATTCTCTCCTTTGTTATGTTTGTTGCTCTTCAGTTGTAAAAATCCTTGCTTCCTCTCTTTGTGCATTAGCCATTTGTTCACGTTGTTGTCTCATATAATTTTGAGCATATTCTCTTCGATGCTCTCTTTGTTGCTCTTCATTTTGAAAATTTGTCCTTGGATGACGAGGCATCCTACAAATTTTAATAAAAATTAATAAATCTATAAAATTGTTAAGAATTCGTAAAGACACTTAATGGTTCATAGGTATATAAATAATTTTATCAACCAAATGCAATATAAAAGGACATTGTTAAAAAAACATAATTACATATTGCCTTGGCCATTATTATTTTTAAAGCAGTGATATTTGTTTATTTTCTACATGCACCATTTCATAGTTATATTCACTTTTAATTGAAAAATATATCAACTTTTGAATCCAAATGATAGTTGAACCCAAAACCTTACGATTATAAACAAAACACACTAATCCATTGCACTACATGTTTATTTTGATTTTTTTATGATTACAATTTTGTTAATTAATAACTTTTTCGATAAAATTAGTAATAAATAAATTAATTTAAAAATATATTAATTTTTAAACCCACAATGAGAGTTGAACCCATAACCCTTCAATTACAAATCAAATCTATTAATCCATTGCACTATTTGCTTGTTTTTGTATATGATATAAATTGTACGTGTTAAATATAAACATTATCACATAATAAATATTTTATTAAAAAATTATTTACTTGCTTATAAAAAAATATTATAATGTAAGCATTAAAAACATTTTAATGAAATTAACTATTTTACCCTAAAAGAATAAAACTAAAAACAATTAATAATACATTTATATTTTATATTAAATTACTTTCTTATTTGCAATTGAAAAAGCATTATAATAGAATTACTTTTTTACCCTAAAAAGAATAAAACTAAAAAAATATTTACTTTCTTATAATACATATGTTATTAAAAAATTATTTACTTACTTATAATAAAACAATTATTACATTTTAGTCTTAGTCTTATATAAAATTACTTTCTTATTTATAACTGAAAAACATTATAATAGAATTACCTTTTTACCCTAAAAAGCATTATAATATAATTACCTTTTTACCCTAAAAAAATAAATCTAAAAAAGTATTATAATGCATAAAAATATTTTCACAATTGCAGAGATTGAAAACACTATAGCCAGAATAGAAATAGGAAATAACTCTACTTTTTTCACTACTGGCCTGGTGATTAACCCGAGGAGTCCTTGCTATGCTTGGGCTTCTCCCCTGCTGGGGATTAGTTTCATTGCTCGGCCATTACCATCACCCCCAACTCCTGAAAAGTAAGCCTGTCACAAGGGTAATGGCCTTGGTTGATACCTCCGTGCATCAAAAAAACTTACTTTTTTTCACTCACGGTTTATCTGCACCTTATTTATTCGCACTATTCTTCGGTAATAATCTCTTTTTTATTCCCACTATTTAGTTTGAAAAGATATGACTGATATAATATTTCATATCTCTTTAGTTTTCGGCTTTTAATTTATTAGTTGGGAAATTTATGACAGAAAAGATATAATATTTAATAAAACGCTTTCGCCGTCGGCTTTTACTTTTTATAAGTTAACATTTTTTAACAATACCACCTATCAATTTGTGAGGGTTATGCCTCTCAAGTATATATATATAGAGGCGGCGTATATGGCATATATATATATATATATATATATATATATATATATGCTTAAATATAATTTTCGTAAGATTGTTTTATTATAAAAGTTGCAAGTAATTATTTTATAACAAAATGATTTTATTCAAAAGAAAACAAAAATGGATTTTATCATTAGATGTGATTGAGAAACTTGAAAAAAAAAAAAAAACAACTAGTTTTAATTTATCATTTCTTGTTGTAAATGGAATTATAAATTAATTGATTAATTTTATGCAATAAGTTATTGCTTTATTTGGATTTAAGAAATCCTAAAGTTAGATTAATATTTTTCCTGAAATTGTTTTAAAGGTTATGATTTCTTTTATGCTAGTTGTTTGGGAAAAAAAATGGGGTCTTTGATTTTGTAAGTCTTCCAGATGTGTTTTTTTGAGATGATGTTGTGTCTCATGTCATTGTTATTATTTAACTCGAGTAGTGCACGGGATTTGTTTCAATTGGATCTGGTTATGTGAACAGGTTATGTCATTTAATTATTGTTATTGAGTGGGTATTTGTAATTGGTTATGTGCACCTAGTTTACCCTATGTTAGTGGAATTGATCCCTTAGGTTGTTAATAGGGGAGTGGCTTTTCATGGGGGCCGACACACAAAGTGGTGTCTGGGTAACTCATGAAGAGTTAGGTTAATGAGTGATAACTTAATAAATATGTTAGGGGAAAAGGGTAGTTTAAACACTTAACTTTTGTTTATGCCTTGCTCATGGACTCAAGGGCTAGTATAGACTTTGGATGAGATGAGAAGGCCTGGAATGGAAAGATCGATATCTTGTTTCTTTGAAAGATTATCGATTCCGCATTGGATTGCATGTGGGGCCAGGTTTCGTAAGAGGTCACCAGGGTAACCCAAGATGGGGGCTGGAGCCTAGGAAGATTCGCCAGGGTAACCCATGCAACTTTTTTATGACACTCCTCCTATGACAACCGTTAGTTAGTCAGTTTGTTGTAAAGTACAGTTGATCATTGTATCTGGAAGCATTGTAACTATTTTGTAAGTTTTGTACTTGTGTAGTTTAATATTGTTTTTCCTATGTCTAGAGGTTGTAGGTTTTTCCTAGGAAGCTCTTTTACTATCTCCTAGCACAAGGGTTGGTCCTTCAGGTACCAAATGGTTGGGTGGAATGTGCACCTTACACTGTTGGGTCCCTAGTCCTTGTTCGTGATGATGGGTACTTCCTAATGGAGACCTCGTGTGTATCAGTGAATTTGTACTTCTTTTATGTCACTTTTGTATCAGTTGGATGCCTTGTAATTTGTAATTATATCACTCCTTAATTGTATTTGAGGAGAATCTTTGTAATTTGTAATTGTAACTCTGTTGTTTAAACTATCTCATTTGGAAATGGGAATTGTAATTATAATATTAAATAAATGCAATGTGGGAATGGGTCATTATTGTAATTTATAGCTTAAATGATGTATTTTAATGTTTTGGATGTATGATCTTTAATTCATGAGTAATAAATTTAAGTTATGCTTAGTAACTTTTGTTAGTAAGGGGTATTGTAAGTAAGCGTCGTCGCGTACCTTAGAGAATGTATGTGTAAGTGTAGTTTACTTGTTTAATTACACTTTTAAAAAAAAAATTGTTCGCTTCCGTTATGTGTGTGACATTCACTACGGTTTCGTGGCGGGCGTTGCATATGCTTACATATGTTTAATTATTTAGCATATCATATGCTTCTTTGATTGGACATTATGAGAGAGCTATCATGATCTAGATTTACTCTGTCCCTTGATGTTATCATGACTTGTACTAGATATTTACATGTGCTTATTGAACTCGGGCATTATTTACAGGATATTTATGGATGAAATTTGTTTCCTATGAATAGATGTTATTAGATTATATTCTCATGGTTATTTCGATTATCATGGATATTGCTAGGTGATGGATTTTTATTATTGATTAGATAGAGTTCTTATTTGATTACATAGAGTGGTTGTAAGAGTAGATATTGTGGAGATGAGAATTAGATATATGTTGTTTACTTGTGATGGTTATTAGATTTAAATCATTCCTATGTGATTTCCTAATTGATTATCCTTTTTGAAATGTTATTTTAATTTATGATAGTTATTTCGTCTATTATTATGCATGTGATGTACTAACACCTTTTGTTGAGTAAACAGGTGAATTTTGACAATTGTGGTTGGGGTCACATAGCTACTTTTGTTGTTTTACCCTGTGAAATACTAATCTTATCTCATATGGATAAATAAGGACATGAGATATGACATTATGGAACATTGTTTAATGTGTTATGTGATCATGTGAAAGTTTATTTTATTTACTTTTATTGGGTTTTTTCTTGGTATGTTTATTCTTTTATGATTTATGAAGCTCTTTTTGTGATTTCAACTATATTTTGATAGTCCTAAATTTTCCCTAGGTTATATATATACATATGGGTTAAGGGTTATTTTAACCTAGGGAATACTTTTGTTTGTGTTTAAAATCCTCTTAAATTTCTCATTTCTTAAAAGTGGAAAACATTGGAGTTGGTTGGTTGGTTTAGGTGGTTAGGAGAGGAAGTTTATTTTCCCCTTTCTATTTATTCTTTCTCCTTGAGTGGAGAAGGGGATGTTTATTTTTGGATTGTTCTTGATTTTCTTTTAGAATTTTCATTTGGTAGAAGAGAATTCTAGGTGAAGGAAGGAAGAGAGGTCTTGAGGAGTCTTCATCAAATCAGATAGAAAATCTCATGTTAGGGTCTATCCCTCTTGCTATATCTTTCTTTGTTGTGAGAATGAATGCTTGGAAAATTTTTTATCTATGGTTATGAAAAATATATGAAAATAAATGGTGAATCCCTTATAAAATTTGGTATTAGAGCAAGGTTCCAACACTAGGAACTTTGGGTTATCATTGTTTGGTTTCAATTTTTGTTTTGTAAAGAGTGTGTGTGTGAAATGTGGGATAGTTAGCAAATCAATACTAAAGCACACAAACACCAATGAGACATATTATATTAAAGATTCAAATCAAAGAACTACTCTAACTGCAACAAAACAAATCTTCAAAAACATTCCATTGCTCTCTATTCTCAAGGACTTATTAAACCATATTACTCATTTGTTTAGTGGGTTAGAGCTCTGCGATTCAACAATTAAATGCAGATTTAATAAACAAAAACAGAGAAACTAAAACATTCATAGAATAAATCATAACACAGAATTTTAACGTGGTTCACCCAATTCTGGGCTACATCCACCAAACCGCAGCCATCCAACACTTTTATTATCCAGTGTAAAACCTTTTACAATCTTGCGACTAATCGCATTTTTCATCATACTGAAATACCCATCCGAACCCCTTTTTACCATGCTTAGAAGCTTCCAGATTTTCTCGCTCTACAAAATCGATTTTTTCCTTTTTCATTGATTTTCCCTTTTCGCGATCAAAAGCAGGAAGAAATTAGTCACCTCAATTTCATGGGCCGTCACTAACCCCTACCGGGGTTCAAATACGACTCGACGAGATGTGGGCTGTGGGTGTACAGAAGATAACATGGGCTATACAAGATAGCATGACTTACCGCCACATACCAACAATATTTGTATATGTACTATGGTTGTTAAAATGACAACTTGAGAAACGAGATGCTGTTCTAAATGCAAGAAATCTAAGTTCCTACATGAAACTATGTGATGAAAGCCTTGATGCTATGATAATGGAGATATTGATAAATGGATAATGTTGTTAAACTATGTGATACAAATGTTGTGATAAGAAGTTAAAATTATTCTACATATGCTCAAATGGCCATTGATATGATGAACAAAAATGCAACTATAAAGCAAGACATGAAATAAAATGCAACTATAAAGCAAAACATGATTCTAAGTTAACATGATGCTACAATGTAAACTTGTTAAAATGCTAAACAATGCTAACTATAAACTCCAAATGCTCCAATGCTCCAAAGCTATTCCTACATAATAACTCTACTCAAATGTAGGATGCCAAATACTATAGCAAAGGGTTGTATTTATAGGATTTTCCAAGCATCTTGTGATGTGGCAGCGATCGATAGTCCAAATTCAAACATGATGAATGAATGGTGGAGATGGAGAGAATCGAGAAGGATGTTCCCTTGACCAAAAACAAAATGCCAAATGGATGAAGGAATCAAGTGTGTGAGAAAAAGACCATGTGTTCAAAGTTTTTTGAAGATAATTCTAATTTAAAAATTAGAATTATTTAATTTCATGTGACCTTGGTGAGGTGGCATGAAAAGTTGTAGTCATGTACTTGAATTCCAAATTTGGGATTAGTGAAAATTAATTAAATAAAACAAACTATAGAAATTTGTTTATTTAATTAAATTAGAGGAATTTATTTTAGATTTGGAGAATTAGAAGATATGAACTATATAAATAAATTGAAAATTTATTTATAAGTTGATGAAATATTAATTAAATAACTAGTATTTAATTAATTAAATGTCTTGACTGATTTTAGGTGTATAAATTTTGCCCCTCTTTGAAGTAATGTGTTTACACATTGCTTCAAAGAAAAATTTGATACTAATGCTGAGAAAAAAAAATTGATGCCCCAGACGTTGATTTTTAGGTGATGATGGATATATGCCCCCTCGGGAGATAAATCGGTGAATTTTGGAATTTTTAGGATTTTTTATGAAATTTTTGATGATTTTTCGATGATTTGATGATCTCAAAATTTTGTGATTTAGAATTGATTTATCTCCCAAAGAATGATGTTAAAGTCACCTGGTGATGATTTGATAAATTAAAGCCCCCCTTTAAAAATAAAAATAAACAACCCCATAAAAATGCCACTTAATTAACCTTAAAAGGCTAAAAGGTGTGATTAGAAGTTCATTTAAGCATTT